>SJYX01005972.1:0-41387 GCA_006410675.1 Oreotragus oreotragus
GGGCTTGTGTCTGGCTGGTACTTGCCTTGTATTTCAAGCACTTTGAAAATCATCAGCTTTTACAGGAAACCCAACCTGGTTAGGCAAACATAGGAAATAAGCACACGGAATCACCTCTTTAAGAATTTTCAAGCAAATTAACTGGTAAAATGGAAAGCAAATCATTTCAGGGTAAAATTAAGAGTTGTGTCCTTTTTAAATTTAATATATATTTTTTAGCACAGGGTATGTTCATTTGCCTATATGGAAATAAAATGCAAACTTAGAACTTTTGGAGTGAGGCAAATAAGGAGGGGAATCATTGAAAAACTCAAAATTTTAGATACAGGATTAATATTTTAAAAGTTCACAACTTGACATTTACTATGGTCATCTTACTCCTCCATTCCTCTATAAATCTTTACCTTGGGTATGTAGTGAGAAATATTGCCAGGTTTTGAGATGGCTCATTGATTACCTAAAACTAAATTTAATGTGTTTGAATCCATTTAAAATGAATCTGCTTTTCTAAGGATGCTTTCCCTAAAAACTTAAGCCCATCTGTGTTTTATGAAGAAAATCCTTGCATATGTTTCTAATTTTTTCATAAACATGCCATCAAAGTATATGTTTGCAAAAGCCAGTAAACAGACAAAAAGTATATAAAATCTTTTTTCCTTAGAAACAAAAAGGTTAGGTATAGAGGCTAAGTGTAAAGAAATGTGAATCCAAAATATTTGTGCTGACACACACACACACAAAGCCATTTTAATCTACTCAGTCTTTTTACTATACATCTTACTTCATCCTTTCCAGCCATGGTTTTTTACCTTCTCTATATTTATTCTTGAAATATTTCTTCCTAAACTGAATTAAAATAAAAACAAACTGCTTCTTCCAGTCTTTTATAAAATAAACGCCATGTAACCAGCTTGGTCAGGAGAAGCAAAAACATAGGAAAAATGTGTGATTTCCCTAGTGGCTCAGTTGGTAAAGAATCCACTTGCAATGCAGGAGACCCAGTTTTGATCGCTGGGTTGGGAAGATCCCCAGGAGAAGGAAATCTCATCCCACTTCAGTATTCTTGCCTGGAAAATCCTGTGGACAGAGGATCCTGGAGGGCCATGGTGTCGCCAAGAATCAGACATTACTGAGCATCTGAGCATATAGGAAAAATAATACTACAGCCACATGGCCCATATAGCTCATTACACATTTAGGTCATAATTTTAAAAAGGAAATACAGAGATAACTAAATATGGGTATTTATCAAATATTTGAATTAAAGTGCTAAGTGAATATTTGCATATGTCTGGTGACATTATATCAGTTTATCTCTTACTTTTTTTGTCATTCTCTGAATAATATCCATTCATGGCCCAAAATGCCTCTGTTGGTGCCTTGTATGATACAAATCAATCAGTTACTTGCCACACCTTTCCTGTGCTGTATGTTGGCAATTGCTGAACACGGGAACAATGGTGGATATGAAGCTTGTCAAGGACACAGAAGCCGGACCATACCTCTCTGTCCTGTGGATCTCCGCCATAAAGAGTTGGAAATAATGCAGTTTTCCAAGGCCATCACCTTGATTTACTCAGAAGCACCACAGGTGAATGAACTAGGTGGTCATCTCTCTCTGAACTGCACTGACTGTTCAGTTTTTCAATGGTCCCTTAAGCTAGTTACAGACCTGTGTTATGATGCAAAGTCAAATGGACAGTTGAGGCGATTATCTGAACAATTCTGGTGAAAAGAAAGCTTGTTACTAAAGAAAACGTGAGTTGGGGGTGGGGGTCCCTTATTATCTGTATTGAATTTTTGTATTGATCCCATTCACGAGACAATTGCTTGACTCACCACTTCATTTTGCTTGGGTAGACACAGAGTAAAATAATTGAAAGCAATTAAACAGCAGTATCTGGGGAACCATAAATAACATCTTAGGCCAGATATTATGGTATAGCATAGCTTCATCAACAAGTATGTATCGTACTCCTACTATGCTGGACCCTAGGAAGATTACCAGTTAAATGGAAAAGAAAACTACTGTCCACAAATGAATGGAAGCCAGAGATGCATCAGTGAAAAATGAGGTATAGTGGGTACCAATTCAACAGTGAGTTTCAGAAGAAAAAGCTATGTTTTAAGTAATATGTTGATTTCTTTCCAGTGCCTAGTGGAACTCACAAAGCTTGCAGTTAGACCTCAGGTTGGCTTTCTAAAAAGGCATGTCACTATTTGATAAAGAGTCAGAAGATTTCTACTTAAATCTTTGAATGAATGAAACAAAAACACCCTGGACATCTTTCTCTAGACGGCAGATGCATCTGGGAGGAGTGAGACATTTAAGTGCAATAAATCCATGGGCCTTTCCTTAAGTGAATTGAGTTGTCATTTTTCTACAAAGTGGCAGGTGAGAACTGCAGCATAAGACCACTGGGTGTCTGTGGGAGATAAGTGAACGGCGAAGAAAAGATAAGTAAAGACTGAAAATAAATCTGCACTCACATGGCAATTTTGCCTGGAGCCAGCTAGGTAGGCCTAGTAACCTTTTAGAGTCAAAAAATTATGTAGTAAAAGTGACAACAAGGTTAACCAATCCTCACTTAGAATACTGAGGCAAGCCTTCTCCAGTGCATGTCTGTCTGAACATTTTCCCTTTTAATAAGAATGATATCTTTGGTAGGTCTATAGTAACTTTATTTGAAAACACATTTGTCTCTTGGAATGCATACACACTTAAATCGCTGTCTCTTATACACATCTGGCTTTTATACCCTGAGTTGTACATATAGCAAGGTGAAAAATGTAGAGTCAACTCAACATTTCATCAGTAATAATTTTTATCAATATCAGGTTCCTTTCTGTAAGAGTCTTATTTTCTGCATATCATCTGTTCTGGAGGCCTGTTGATATTCCATGACCTCTTTTTGATAAAGGTTGGTCAGCCAGAATAATAATTTTTCTTTAAAGTGTTTCTTCTTAAATTTCTAGCCTGCATCACCTTTAAAGTACAGAGTTACATTTTTATGGAGCAAAGATTTAGTGGGTTACAGCAAAGAAAGAACTTATTAACTCAAAGTCTAATGTTGCTAATGCTAAGGCTATTACTTGTTTCTTCTACATCCTGACTATATGCACTCCCAAGACCACAATGGATAAGGGATGTGAGAACTTGGCAGCAAGCATTGCATAGGCTCAACAATGTTGCAAGAGTCTGGATAAAGCTGCCAAGTAAGTTAGAATGCTAACAGGAGGTTTGAAACACTCCTTTCATGTCCAGAAGATTTAGAAACTAAAGCCCTAAGTTAACTCTTTCCAGAGAAATGTGGTTGGGGCGGCCCCCTGCTAATGTCAGAAGAGCTGGTGAAAGACATAAAATAGTAAGACAGACAGATTCTGGTTTGGGGGTAGATGCTCGAGCAGATCCAGGGGGTCCGTCAAGTCCTGAGGCCTTGCTTATCAGGACTCTTCCGCGTGACCTTGTCATGGGTCGGATGGTCGAGTCCTGCATGACCTTGTCACGGGTGAGATCTCCCGTGCTGGCTCCCGGCATTTTCCCCTTTTTTATTTTTTAAGACAGCCAGATGTAATTTAGTCGCAAGCTTCTGAGTGCTCTGTTGAAGAGTTTTAACAATATAAGGAAGAATAATTATGAGAAGCAGAATTAGAGCGGCCACAGCAGCATAACTAAGAATAGTAGACAGAATTTTTTTTTTTAAATAAAGTTAGAGAATGTATGGAAAAGGTCACTTGTTAGTCCTGCAGCAGTAAAATCTAATTGGGAGCGTTTTATGGTCTTTATCTGATTATGAAGTTTTTTAAAAACTAATGTTGTGACTATTCCATACCCCCAAAATGTGATTCCCAATTTTCTCCTAGCCACAATCTGTCTCATTATCCTCAGGGATTCTGCACAAATCCACCGGCAGTCGGCATGACAAGACAATGCCAACTCCACTTTTAAAGCCTACAATTCAGTCCCAACATGCATCATCGCCTCCTCCAGGGCATCTACCCCTACTTTTCGCTTTCCATCTACAACATCCTGTGTTGCCAACACCAAAGAATCATTTCCGGATATAGTATCAACATACTGAGCAGTATGCACTTGTTGAGCCAATGACATTGCTGCCACAGTAACAGTAACAGTAGTAATTGAAGTAACAAAAGTAATTGCTGTTATTAAAGCTGAATTTTCTAAGATTAGGGAGGATCACAGACTTTTATGTAAAGCCATGACATCTGCTTAGTGGGTGGTTTTTTCGGGATCTCCGCTGCCGGTTGTCTTAGAGTCTGCTGGACTCTCCAGGTGAGCAGCGGAGGCAGGGGCAGAGGGTGCTCTTCCTCTTTTGTGGTTGAGGCAACGGGGGAACTGGGTGCCCCAGGGACTGTGACATGGTGAGTCAGTCTGTCTGGGATCTAAACAGAAGTGCAATCCTGTGGAAACACACAAGCATACCCTCTCCCACAAGTTAGCAACATGTCTGGCCCCTTTTTCCTCTCTGGCAAGAAGGTGTTTTTACTTGACCAGGGGCCGAGTCTTAGCCTCTTCAGGAGTCCAGTGCCTCATCATTGTAGTCTGCCCCTGTGTGTCTCTCTTTAAACGATTAATTACAAACAAAGCATGTGAGGGTAAATGAGGCAGAATTTGACCAAAATAGTTTCCTATAGCGATCTGCCAATTTTTATCAAACATTAGAAGAGCATCAAGCTGTTTTTTTGTTATATGGGATTATAATTTTTGATGGCTCTTTACCGAATAATTTAATGCTTTGTTTCTTGCTGTTAATATCAGAGTAGCTATCAATCCTGGATAAGAAGCCACTACTATTTTTTAGCATGAGCGGGAAGATGGACCCACTCTAGGGGGCCGTTTTGCTGTAAAACTCCCGTAGGAATTGTAGTAACCTGCACATCAGGGGTTAATATTGTTGTCAAGTCTCTTTTTTCACTCCACTTATCCCCTAGCCTGGGTGAGGCCCCCCTGAGATTTTTTCTGAGGAGCACTTTCTGTATATTGTGTATGTATTTGTTTTTAAAGTTATTTTGTTTAAAAAACTTTTTATCTTTTTCAGCCTTAGGCAATGCTCTGGGAGGCCTTGGAGGCAAAGTGGGGAATTCCTGAGCCCTGGGGAGGCGCAAGCGGGAGGTGGCCGTGGTCACCTTAAATCAGATAAATTTTTAAAGGTTCCTGTAGAGGGGGTGGGGGCTCACCAGGGCGCCCAGCCACAGCGCCCTGTAAGCTTTCTTTCCTTGCAAGGTAGAGTACAGTCTCCCTCTTTTTGTTTGTCAATGGCATAAAATATGATCTGCATAGAAGGTGGAGACCCACTACCATCATCTGCTCTAGCCTTTCTCATAGGCTATCCAACAGCCTCATGATGGGGGTCCAGAACATTCCCAATCATATTCCACAGAGCAAAAGCATAATAAGTTTTTAGCTGTTTTCCTAGCTTCACCCAAGTATCTAAATTTTCTGGAAACCAAGGACATTGCTCTTGTATAAATTTAAAAAGAATTGAACACTAGCCTTTTTAACTTTATCTTTTGTTTGACAGTTGTAAAATTACTTTTATAAAGAGTTCTTTTGACTCATTGTTAACCGTGTCAGAGAATTAAGATTTAGTAAAGAAGGTTTAGTTTTTTCTTTGTCAAAGTTTTTTATCTTTTCCAAGCGGGGTCTCTTTTTAACCCATAGAAAGTCTGCCTTGTCAAGGTTTTTTCAAGGGGGTTTTCTTTCAACCCGTAACTTCCCACCCGTCTTTCCCTACCTATCTTATGCAGGGGGGTCCATGGCACCCTGAGTGGGGTCCTAGTCATCCCGAAAATGGGGCTTACCTTCAGATCCCTGTTTGTGGGACCACTTGCCGAGGTCCAGCCTCAGCAGAGTCTAATGTTGCTAATGCTAAGGCTTACTTGTTTCTTCTACATCCTGACTATATGCACTCCCAGGACCACAATGGATAAAGGATGTGAAAACTGGAAACAAACATTGCATAGGCTCAACAATGTTGCAAGAGTCTGGATAAAGCTGCCAAGTAAGTTAAAATGCTAACAGGGGGTTTAAAACACTCCTTTCATGCCCAGGAGATTTAAAAACTAAAGCCCTAAGTTAACTCTTTCCAGAAAAATGTGGTTGGGGCGGCCCCCTGCTAATGTCAAAAGAGCTGGTAAAAGACATAAAATAATAATTAAGACAGATTCTGGTTTGGGGGTAGATGCTCGAACAGATCTGGGGGTCCGTCAAGTCCTGAGGTCTTGCTTATCAGGACTCTTCCGCACGACCTTGTCATGGGTCAGATGGCCCAGGGAGTACCTCGAGTCCTGCATGACCTTGTCATGGGTGGGATCTCCCGTGCTGGCTCCTGACACTTCCATCCTTTCTTCTTNAGGTCTTGCTTATCAGGACTCTTCCGCACGACCTTGTCATGGGTCAGATGGCCCAGGGAGTACCTCGAGTCCTGCATGACCTTGTCATGGGTGGGATCTCCCGTGCTGGCTCCTGACACTTCCATCCTTTCTTCTTTCTTTCACTTGAAAAAACCAGTACAGTTTGACATAAGTATGGTGCATTATTTTTTCATCTCAGTGTCAGAGAAGGAGAAACTTCTCTGCTGAAACTAGGTTCCTAGCTCATTAGAAGTCTATGATCAAATAGTTTGTTGGAATTTTAGCAATGTTGAACATTTTTTTTCATCAAATATAAAGTTTTAAATCATGCAAATATTTAATGCTTCTTTGTAAACCACTTTTGAAATACAAGATGTAAAATGAAAACTATCACCTAGCTTTACCACCCATAGACAACCATCCTCTGTTTCTTTTCTGCTGACTTCTTTCTCTGTATAAGAGAAAGAAATCCACTTACATCTTTCAACAGCAGTACAGTATTTTATCATAAGTATCAAATAGGCATGCCTTGGAGATACTGCAATTTTAGTTCCAAACCACTTCAATAAAGCAAATTACATGAAATTTTTAGTTTCCCAACACACATAAAGGTTATGTTTATATTGTAGACTAAGTGCACAACAGCATTATGAATTAAAAATGATGTGCATTCTTTATTTTTTTTATTTTTTTAATTGATTTTTTTTATTGACTTCTATCAGCATGACTAACCCCTTAAACTGATTTTTCCACTGGCAGGGAACTACACACACACACACACACACACTCACACCACATGAGAGGACTGTGAGATCCAGGGTATTACTGACAAAACTTCAATTGCTTGTTATATAAATACAACTAGAGGAGTGTGTGGTATATAAATCTACAGGTCAACTCTCTACAGTCGCTTTTTCTTTGTGAAGAAAACAAGCAAAAAATTGCTCTTTGTGAGGATTTATTGGATGTTAAAATCTACAACAAAATTGGAATTTGCCATGCTTAATCATTCTGTGATTCCAATTTGGGGCTATAATCCCTACTTGACTTACTTCACTAATTAATTAATCAAAAGATATTTATTCAACAGCTATTGTATTTGCCCTCAAATTTGAAGCTGTAATTGGAGATTTACTCCAGAAGGGTAGCATATATTAGAGCATAGAGGTATTATAGAAATAGAAGTGGTGTATAGAGTGCAAGAAACAGCACCGTCAAAATGTTGGTTGAATTCTATGCAAATACTACTTTCTAAAAAATTATTATTTATACTGCCTATCTTGATAAAGAGGAGAGTTACTAAGGCAAAGTTAATGTTTGTAAGGGACACATAATAAATAGGGAGCAATTAGAAAGAGAAATAACTGAAATAGGTTCTAAGTTATAAGTTTTGCATTTCATTGTAAAATTCACATCACCAATTCTTTGCAACCCAGCCAGAAAAGGGAGAAAAGAAATGACTATCCAAATTAATTGCTATGGAATTAAGAAGAAAAACAGTATTTATATTATTTATCATAAATAATGTTTTTCTCTTATGGAATTCTAAAAGATATTTATTCACATAGCATTTTAGTAAAAAAAAAAAAAAAAACTTTGAAAATTAAAAAGATCTAGTACATTCCTAATGAGAGGAATGCATTCTTCAATTCTTAATGCAGTCTTAAAATGAGAGGAAATATTCTTCTGAGGTTTCTACTTCTAGTCAAGATGGAGTGAGAGGAAGAGATTTGACATCCTTCTAAAAATTTTTTTAAAAGTGGAAAAAATCCTCAAAAATCATAGATTCATTGGGCAACAGGCAACAAAATAGAATGATTCCTGAGAGAGGTGAAACAGATGAAGAGAGCTGTATGATTGTCACATCTTGCTCTCTGAGGTACAGGAATAGGATATTCAGGAAAGACATGCCTTAATTGTAGAGATAGACCTGTAAATCTAGAAAGGTGCTTCAACAATATGGGAACTGAGAATTTCCAGATGTTCCAGATGTTCAAGCTGGATTTTAAAAAGGCAGAGGAACCAGAGATCAAATTGCCAACATCCACTGGAGCATAGGAAAAGCAAGAGAATTCCAGGAAAACATCTATTTTGGCTTTGTTGACTATGCCGAAGCCCTTGACTGTGAGGATCACAGCAAACTGGAAAATTTTTAAACAGATGGGAATGACAGGCCACCTTACCTGCCTCCTGAGAAATCTGTATGCAGGTCAAGAAGCAACAGTTAGAATGAGACATTAAAAGCAAGAGAATTCCAGGAAAACATCTATTTTGGCTTTGTTGACTATGCCAAAGCCCTTGACTGTGAGGATCACAGCAAACTGGAAAATTTTTAAACAGATGGGAATGACAGGCCACCTTACCTGCCTCCTGAGAAATCTGTATGCAGGTCAAGAAGCAACAGTTAGAATGAGACATGGAACAAAGGACTGGTTCAAAATTGCGAAAGGACTATATCTAGGCTGTATGTTGTCACCCTGCTTATGTAATGAATATGCAGAGTACATCATGCACAAAGCTGGGAGGGATGAAGCACAAGCTGGAATCAAGATTGCTGAGAGAAATATCACCAACTTCAGCTATGCAGATGATACCACTCTAATGGCAGAAACTGAAGAGGAACTGAAAAGTCTCTTGATGAGAGAGAGAGAGGACAGTGAGGAAGGTGGCTTAAAACTCAGCATTCATAAAACTAGGATCACAGCATTCAGTCCCATCACTTTATGACCAGTTGATGGGAGAAAGTGGAAGCACTGATAGATTTTACTTTTGGGGCTTCAAAATCACTGCAGACAGTAACTGCTGGAATAAAATTAAAAGACAGTTATTCCGTGGAAGAAAAGCTATGATAAACCAACATAGCGTATTCAAAAACAGAGACATCAATTTTCTGACAAAGCTCCGTATAGGCTGTTATGGTTTTTCCATTAATCATGTGCAGAAGTGAGAGTTGGACCATAAAGAAGGCAGAGAGCTGCAGAATTGATGCTTTTAAGTTACAGTACTGGAGAAGACTCTTGAGAGTCCCTTGGACTGCTAGGAGATCAGACCAGTCCATCCTAAAGGAAATCAGCCCTGAATATTCATTGGAAGGGCTGATGCTGAAGCTGGAGCTCCAATACTTTGGCCACCTGATGTGGAGAGACAAGTCATTTGTAAAGACCCTGATGCTGGGGAAATTTTAGGACAGGAGAAGACGATGACAGAGGATGAGATAGTGGATAGCATCATCAACTCAAAGGGCATGAGTTTGAGCAGGCACAGGAGATGGTGAAGGATAGGGACCCCTGGAGTGCTGCCGTCCATGGGGCGGCAGACATGACTTTGTGAATGAAAAATGATAACAAATATTTCCTGTTCTGACTTAAAATTCTGACATCAAGAACCAAAAGGATAAAAGTTTGGTGCTGATCAAGATGGAATAACCTGATGAAAGCTCATGAATATTTACAGGAACACAAAAAATTTCCCACACCCAGCAAATGTGTGTTTTAATGTCTGATATCTGATAAAAAAATTACCAGGTGTGCGAACTGTGGTGGTAAATCAGACTTTAATTGTAGAAAAGCATGCATAGAGGCCAAAATGACAATGCTTGAGCATTTCAAGTTTGTTTCAAGAAAAATACAGAATACAGTAAGAACATTAAACGAGTACATGTCACAACTAAAAGCTGGTTCCAAGCAGTTTTGCAGAAGCAAGATCCTGTGGTCCTTCCCCTACATGGTATATCGAATGTTTTCTCTCCTACAGGAAACCACCACCTTCTTCACAGGACACCTAAGATCCAAGGTGTTAATGGACTTCGGATAAAATGTTAGCTTGGATTTCACACAACCTCCCGGCCAAGATCTTGCTATGTGACCGGTTTTTACCCTTGAGAATATTGTCAAAACAATATACAAGCTATCAACCATGATTTTATCATCAAATAATGCGGTTGTGTTAGTTGAGACAAACAAAACCACTCAGATTCTTGAGTCTGATCCAGAGTTATAAAACAATACTGTTTAATCATACATTTCATGCTCTGTCCAGGAATTACTATTAGATCAAAATACACCTCTTCAGGCAGTTTGCAGGTCCTCTAGAATAAACTGATTTAATACTCCCACCATGCAAAGAAAGGAAATCACTATTGATGAGGAGGAGAAAAATCAATCTATCCAAAAGGTCTAGAATTTGATAGAGATTGTGTCATTTTTAGACAAGCACATGAAAACAATTTTTCTAACTATCCCATTTGTTCCCTACACATTATTAGAACAGCTTGAAATAAAAAAATAGTGACAATTCCAAATGCTGGTGAGAATGTGGAGAAACTAGATCACTCATATACTGCTGTTGGGATGTAAAAATGTTACACTGGAAAGTTATTTGGTGATTTCTTAAAAGTTAAATAAATACAAACTTATCATGTGTCCCTGATAGCTCAGTTGGTAAAGAATCCAGCTGCAATGCAGGCAACACTGGTTCAATTCCTGGGTTGGGAAGATCCCCTGGAGGAGGGAAAGGCTACCCACTCCAGTACTCTGGCCTGGAGACGTCCATGGACTGTATGGTCCATGGGGTCACAAAGTGTCGGACACAACTGAGCGACTTTCATTTTCACGGCCATGTGCCCACGGAATTGCACTCCTGAGCATTTATCCTATTGAATGAAGGTTCGTGTCCACTCAAAATCATATCCCAAGTCGTGCAGCATAGCAGACTTATTTATAATAACACTAACCTAGAAATGAATGAAGCAATGTCCTGTAGTAAATGATTAGTGGCACAATCGGATACATCCATGAAGGGCTCATCTCTTCTAGTACAAAGAGCTTTCTATCATACCTTGCAATACCAGCATTATTAGGGGAAAGACTGCTAATTTGGAAAAAAAAAAAAAAAGAAGTTTTCTTTAAAAGTGCCAGCTACTTGATTTGTCTCTATTTTGGGAGAAATAATCATGTTATATTAGAACAGATGACAAGAAGCATAGATGTTGAAAAATACACAGACCTGTGCCTGGAAGACGTGTGTTCATTACATGGTTATGCTATGAGTTTCGCTGTGCAAATTGGTTAATCTCTCCCAGGTTCATATTCCTCACTGAGAAGATGATAACAATGACAGCTCCCAGAAAAGGTGTTGTGCAATGAAAGCAGTTTAAATGAAAACCTTTATTGAGGGCCAAAGATATAAGCATTCAGGTAAGATAATTTCCCTACGCAAAAGTATATTCGTTTTATGGATGCTATGTAAGGAGCAGTTCAGAGCATGGAGTCAAATTTAAAAGAAACTTGGGCTAGAATTCAAATGGCTTCTACTACCAGTTGTGTGGATATTTACGTTGAGCTTCAATGTTTTCAACTCTAGAAAAAATTCATAAATTGCAACACAGATTTTAAAAGTGTTCAGTTAATGATAGGATGATATATTATATGCATACTCTAAACACTAAATCTAAACACTTTAAACACTGAATCTTCAGTGCCTTTACCAAGTCTATTTACTTAGACACATGGCAGTTTGGATTAAAAGTCAATCTATCTTTGTTGTTTTTGAATTAGAAATAATGCCTCCATAACATTCTAAGCAAAGTAAAGTAATTGGAATCACTTGAAGTGGGAAATAATTTCTCCCTAATGTAAGATTTTCATTTTTGAGTGGATATAGGATAGAATTTTAGCTAGAGCTGGATTTCACCTAGACTGTCTCCCAGATTTACATGCTCAATCTGTATTTGACATATGTATGTAAGTAAATATAACTCTTGTGTGAAGATTCTGAAGACACCTGTCCTGAAGTTGTAAATCATAGTGAAATACTTCATGATCTGAGCCTTCTAAAATACATTCTCAGAGAAGTACTGGAAGTCTTAACACAGTATTTATATTTTCTAAAATTGTTATCAAGTTTTCTCTTAGTAATTAAAGTCAAAAAATTAGAGTTAAATATGAAAACCACCCAAGTATCCACATGAACATTGACAGAAGCAAAAAAATTATAAATATATAATAGAAAAATGTAAAATAATATATAACACATGTACATATTTATACTCTTAAGTTGAAAAACTGATCATCTTTACTTCTAATAGCATTATGTTACTGAGTTGTTGCGTAAAAGGCAAAATTAATAAAGGGTTAAACACCTCACCTCATCTCAAACATAAAGTGATTTGTTTTTCAAATATATTGTCTTCAGTATACAAATAACATTAAAGAGAAGAAAAGCATTTTTAAATTGCCTAATATGATTAGATTTGCATACTGACAAATTCCATGTACAAAGTTTTAATGCCTATGTGGAATGTTAAAGTACTCAGATCAAATAAATCACAGTAGTTTTTCTCTTTATTTAGTCAATGTTTATTTTTTAAAATAATTTTGCCAGGTGGCTCAGTTGATAAAGGACCTGCCTGCCAATGCAAGAGGCATAGGAGAAGTGGCTTTGACCCCTGGGCCAGGAAGATCCCTTGGATGAGGAAATGGCAATCTGCTCCAGAATTCTTGCCTGGAGAATCCCATGGACACAGGAGCCTGGTGGGCTACATTTCATAGGGTCACACAATCTTGGACATGACTGAAGTGACTGAACACAAACAGGATAGGGTTAATTTGTTTCCTCATTTAACTTCCATTTTTGGAATTGGGAAAATCTATGCACTTCTTCAGTTGGTCCCTATGAATAAAGGAAGATAATATAACAAAGAAACAAAAAATATCAGAAAGATACAATTCTATGCTGAATTTAAGCTAAAAGTAACACCACATTTTTAATCTCTGGCAAAGACAGAGTGAGTTTTGAAAATTAAAATTAACCATATTTAAAATTTTGGGTTTTGTTTATTTTCAGCTCTTTATAAATAGCAATTCAATATAAGTATATTATTCATATAAGTTATATTATTCATAAGTAAAGAATGATGATGTTACATTTAACTAAAGTGCTTATTTCAATAGTTTTATTACTGAAACTATGTTTGGAGATCAAGACCGTCAAGGGGACTTTCTATTTTATCACCTTCTGTTTCACCTTCTAGCTTGATGTAGCTAGAGTAACAAGAATGCTTCACACATAGGAAAGTCCCTGTAAATTTGCTTCATGTTATGGGAGACAATGAGAGAGATATATACACCCAGGCATGTGCGCGCACACACACACACACACACACACACATATTTATACACATCCAAACACATAATTCTGTTGTCATGTTCAAGAGTTTCCATTGAAATAAAAACATAAGTTGTCTATTCAACATCTAAAACAGAGATGCAGAGATAAACACACTAAAGACGCATTCTCATCTCAAAATTCATGGCAGAAATCTTGGGAAACCAATTAGGAATTTAGGAATCTTATGACAAAGAATGACAAGAAATATTTTCTATTGGGGGAACAAGGAAAGACAAGTTATTAAAGAGTTGTTAAAGAGGTTCATCAGCAACATGCTTATTTAAATCTTGCCAGTACTTAGAAGTGGTTTTTGATTAATATCATGAACATACAGCTATATGGAAATAAGACAAATTTTGCAAGTCAGTCAACATAAATATTTAATGACTTCAGATTGTATATATCTTGTTTCTATTAATTTAATCAGGCATAACCATCATCTAGTTATAAATCCTATCTTGTATTAAATCCCAAATATTCTCATGGAATATCAACTAAAAGACAAATTTCTGTGATTTCCCAGTAATGCAAAAAATGAGACCCAATGTACCATTTATTGCCTGAGCACTGAAGTAACTCCAGTTTCTTCAAGCAGATAAGAGAAATAAAAACTCCAGAGGCAAGGAAAGAAGATGTGGTAGATTCATTATTGATCTCCCCTCTTTAATCCTCTTGGAATCCACAACTTTTGTCATGCTATGGGTGGATTTAATTTCTCATTCTTTGACTTCGGTCTGGCCATATGACTTGCATCAGTTGATAGTTCTGATAATAGGATTTAAAACATCACACACATTTCTGCATGCTCCTCTGCAGCTCCACCATTATAAAAATAACATATCCTGGTAACACAGCCTACTAGTCCAAAGGAGGGAAAATGTGGGAAGTAGAGCTGCTGAAATCTATCCACCAAACTTGGAGAGTTTTGAACCAAATCCAGCCCGAAAAAGATGAAACACAGTGGGCTTGCACATGTGCAAAAATAAATAGCTGTCTTAACCACAAAGAATTTGTGGCTGTTTTCAAGTGACTTATTCTGACAAAGTTAATTGGCACAGCAAGCTAAATGTAAAAGATGAGATCACAGGCATATATTTATAGAGGGAAGGAAGCCAAAACAGAACCAAAGTTAGATTCAAGAGCCTGTGTCTTGATAGGGACTGGCAATAGCATTCCTCCCTTGATGTAATTTGCAACCCCATGGATGGTAGCCTGCCAGACTTCTCTGTGCATGGATTTCCCAAGCAAGAATACTGGAGTGGGTTGCCATTTCACAAAGGTATGAGACATAACTAATGTCAGTGGTTATATTAGCAGATACATAAAGGGAAGATGCTCCAAGAGTGATGTTTCTATATGAACTTGTTCCAGATACCAAGGAAAAGGACACGACTGCCAGCCTCAAAATATCTCAGACTGGTATCTCTTTTTTTAAAAACCTGACTATGCCCTTGTAGCCAAAGATGGAGAAACTCTACATAGTCAGGAGAAACAAGAGCAGGAGCTGACTGTGGCTCAGAGCATGAACTCCTTATTGCCAAATCCAGACTTCAATTGAAGAGAGTAGGGAAAACCACTAGACCATTCAGGTGTGACCTAAATCAAACCCCTTACAATTAATTATACAGTAGAAGTGACACAGAGCTTCAAGGGATTAGATCTGAAAGAATGCCTGAAGATCTGTGGACTGAGGTTTGTAACATTGTACAGGAGGCAGTGGTCAAAACCACTTCCAAGAAAGTAGTGTTAGTTACACAGTTCACTTCAATTCAGTCGCTCAGTCATGTATGACTCTTTGTGACCCCATGAATTGCATCACGCCAGGCCTCCCTGTTCATCACCATCTCCCGGAGTTCACTCAGACTCACGTCCATCGAGTCCATGATGCCATCCAGCCATCTCATCCTCAGTCATCCCCTTCTCCTCCTGCCCCCAATCCCTGCCAGCATCAGTCTTTTCCAATGAGGCAACTCTTCGCATGAGGTAGCCAAAGTACTGGAGTTTCAGCTTTAGCATCACTCCTTCCAAAGAAATCCCAGGGCTGATCTCCTTCAGAATGGACTGGTTGGATCTCCTTGCAGTCCAAGGGACTCTCAAGAGCCTTCTCCAACACCACAGTTCAAAAGCATCGATTCTTCGGCACTCAGCTTTCTTCACAGTCCAACTGTCACATCCATACATGACCACAGGAAAAACCATAGCCTTGACTAGGCAGACCTTAGTCGGCAAAGTAATGTCTCTGCTTTTGAATATACTATCTAGGTTGGTCATAACTTTTCATCCAAGGAGTAAGCATCTTCTAATTTCATGGCTGCAGTCACCATCTGCAGTGATTTTGGAATCCCAAAAAATAAAGTCTGACACTGTTTCCACTGTTTCCCCATCTATTTCCCATGAAGTCATGGGACTGGATGCCATGATCTTCGTTTTCTGAATGTTGAGCTTTAAGCCAACTTTTTCGCTCTCCTCCTTCACTTTCATCAAGAGGCTTTTTAGCTCCTCCTCACTTTCTGCCATAAGGGTGGTGTCATCAGCATATCTGAGGTTATTGATATTTCTCCCGGCAATCTTGATTCCAGCTTGTGTTTCTTCCAGTCCAGCGTTTCTCATGATGTACTCTGCATATAAGTTAAATAAGCAGGGAGACAATATACAGCCTTGACGTACTCCTTTTCCTATTTGGAACCAGTCTGTTGTTCCATGTCCAGTTCTAACTGTTGCTTCCTGACCTGCATACAGATTTCTCAAGAGGCAGGTTAGGTGGTCTGGTATTCCCATCTCTTTCAGAATTTTCCACAGTTTATTGTGATCCACACAGTCAAAGGCTTTGGCATAGTCAATAAAGCAGAAATAGATGTTTTTCTGGAACTCTCTTGCTTTTTCCATGATCCAGCGGATGTTGGCAATTTGATCTCTGGTTCCTCTGCCTGTTCTAAAACCAGCTTGAACATCAGGGAGTTCACGGTTCACATATTGCTGAAGCCTGGCTTGGAGAATTTTGAGCATTACTTTACTAGCGTGTGAGATGAGTGCAATTGTGCGGTAGTTTGAGCATTCTTTGGCATTGCCTTTCTTTGGAATTGGAATGAAAACTGACCTTTTCCAGTCCTGTGGCCACTGCTGAGTTTTCCAAATTTGCTGGCATATTGAGTGCAGCACTTTCACAGCATCATCTTCCAGGATTTGAAACAGCTCAACGGGAATTCCATCACCTCCACTAGCTTTGTTCTTAGTGATGCTTTCTAAGGCCCACTTGACTTCACATTCCAAGATGTCTGGCTCTAGATTAGTGATCACATCCTCATGATTATCTGGGTCGTGAAGATCTTTTCTGTACAGTTCTTCTGTGTATTCTTGCCACCTCTTCTTAATATCTTCTGCTTCTGTTAGGTCCATACCATTTCTATCCTTTATCGAGCCCATCTTTGCATGAAATGTTCCCTTGGTATCTCCAATTCTCTTGAAGAGATCTCTAGTCTTTCCCATTCTGTTGTTTTCCTCTATCTCTTTGCATTGATTGCTGAAGAAGGCTTTCTTATCTCTTCTTGCTATTCTTTGGAACTCTGCATTCAGATGCTTATATCTTTTCTTTTCTCCTTTGCTTTTCGCCTCTCTTCTTTTCAGTGCTATTTGTAAGGCTTCTCCAGACAGCCATTTTGCTTTTTTGCATTTCTTTTCCATGGGGATGGTCTTGATCCCTGTCTCCTGTACAATGTCACGAACCTCAGTCCATAGTTCATCAGGCACTCTATCTATCAGATCTAGGCCCTTAAATCTATTTCTCACTTCCACTGTATAATCATAAGGGATTTGATTTAGGTCATACCTGAATGGTCTAGCGGTTTTCCCTACTTTCTTCAATTTAAGCCTGAATTTGGAAATAAGGAGTTCATGATCTGAGCCACAGTCAGCTCCTGGTCTTGTTTTTGTTGACTGTATAGAACTTTGCCATCTTTGGCTGCAAAGACAATCTGATTTCAGTGTTGACCATCTGGTGATGTCCATGTGTAGAGTCTTCTCTTGTGTTGCTGGAAGAGGGTGTTTGCTATGACCAGTGCATTTTCTTGGCAAAACTCTATTAGTCTTTGCCCTGCTTCATTCCGCATTCCAAGGCCAAATTTACCTGTTACTCCTGGTGTTTCTTGACTTCCTACTTTAGCATTCCAGTCCCCTATAATGAAAAGGACATCTTTTTTGGGTGTTAGTTCTAAAAGGTCATGTAGGTCTTCATAAAACCTTTCAACTTCAGCTTCTTCAGCATTACTGGTTGGGGCATAGACTTGGATAATTGTGATATTGAATGGTTTGCCTTGGAAACGAACAGAGATCATTTTGTTGTTTTTTAGATTGCATCCAAGTACTGCATTTCAGACTGTCCAAATCTTTGCGATCCCATGGACTGTAGCCTGCCACGCTCCTCTTCTATAGGATTTCCCAGGCAAGAATATTGGAGTGGGTTGCCATTTCTCCTCCCGGGGATCTCTCCAACCTGGTGACTGAACCCACATCTTTTCCTGCATTGGCAGGCAGGTTCTTTACCACTCTGTCACCTGGAATGCCCCAATCTCTGAGAAAAAAGAAAAGCAAAAAAGCCAAATGGTTGCTTGTGGAGACCTTGCAAATAGCTGAGAAAAGAAGAGAAGTGAAAGGAAAAGGAGGAAAGGAAAGACAGATCCATCTCAATTCAGAGTTTCAAAAAATAGTAAGGAGAGCTCAGAAAGCCTTCCTAAGTGATCAGTGCAAAGAAATAGAGGAAAACAATGGAATGGGCAAAAGTCTTCAAGAAAATTAAAGATACCAAAGGAACATTTCATGCAAAGATGGGCACAATAAAGGAAAGAAACAGTATGGAATAGCAGAATCAGAAGGTTCTAAGACGAGGTGGCAAGAATGCACAGAAGAACTATACACAATAGAACTTAATGACTCAGGTAACCAAGATGACAAGATCACTCACCTAGAGCCAGACATCCTGGAATGTGAAATCAAGTGGGCCTTAGGGAGCATCACCACGAACAAAGCTAGTGGAGGTGATGGAATTCCAGTCGAGCTATTTCAAATCCTGAAAGATGGTGCTGTGAAAGCGATGCACTAAATATGCCAGAAAACTTGGAAAACTCAGCAGTGACCACAGGATTGAAAAAGGTCAGCTTTCATTCCAATCCCAAAGAAAGGCAATGCCAAGGACTGCTCAAACTATCACACAATTGCACTAATCTCACACATTAACACAGTAATGCTCAAATATTACTTTGATTTTCAAATCAAAGTTGCAAACTAATTTGATTTCTTACGTTAATTGACCAGAAAGTAAGTATCCCCAACTCTGTCCAAACAAGCTACGTCTCCCCATCTGCCAGCCGTATGTTCATGGACGTTTAAAAATGGCACCTTCTGTAAATAACAATTTCATTGATATGCTCATAGCTAAATTGTCCTGTGTTTTAAAAGTTAGCTTGTGTCTCTTCTTTTAATTTAAAATCACTTATTCCACTCAAGAAAAAGTTACACAGAAAGTTAAGTACTAGCATTGCACAGTGAAGTTATATAAGAAAATATGGCAATATAGTAGTGGAAATTATGAGTAAACATTTCTCTAAACTACAAAATCTTATGACTAATTTTTTACTTCTCTAATTTGCAAATATATACCCATTTTATTTTCTATAGGAGACAAATAATTACCTAAAGTGACAAGTTCATATTTTGGAGAAATCTCACATGAATTGAAAGGCAATAAAATTATGTCTATATTCTTCTTCCTAGCAATAAGAACCATATATGCGATATGTGGACTGAATGATATTTGACTATGCAAGCATTCTACAGGAAGTGTCATCTTCTAGGAGAGAGGGGAGAAACCAGTGCAGATGACTCTACTCTGGTGCTTGGCAAAACCAATCATTTTTATGAATGCCAAGTATTAACAACTGTTTATCTTATAAACTCCTTTACCCCCCTACACAGCCACACTGTATCATCCATGTGTGGGCACGCACGGACTATGTAAATGGAGTCATTACCCAAGCATAAGGTGCTATATCATTGTGGATTTAGCTTTTCAATTGAATCTCTTTAAGCAATGTTAAAAAAAAAAAAAAAAGATATTATTCTCTAACAAAGGAGTAATTTGCATTAGCAGTACATTTGGTTTTTGGTGTTGCTCTGATTTTTACAGGTTTATTTCCTTTAATAGAGATTCATGCAATTATGAAAATGTTATTTTTCAAGTACTTATCAGTACCAGACAGTATGGCTAGTTTCAGCTTAGGGCAATTATCAGTTAATTTGGCATCTATCTAGTATATTGGCTCCCAAATCACAGGGCTTTTCAGACTAAATAGCATTTATTTTGTGAGTTGTTCACAAGTGCTCATCTGCATGTATGAAATTTCCCCTCTGATTCTGGTTTCTGAATGTGCATGTTAAGCAAAATTGCAGGGCTGAATCTGTTTAATGTTTCAGGTTCTGACTAACTTATTGTTTTCTGAACTCATTTTTACAGCTTTTAACTCCCCCAATTAAGATTTAATTATTTTAGTAAGGATTTGTATAGCTGACTCACTATGCTGTGTACCTCAATTGGGAAGCCTGCATCATGAATGGAAATGTGGGGAGATTTTACTAAAAATTCTAGTTCGTTTGCACACAAACCCACACGTGCATAAAGGCAAAACAACATTAAACAGAAAAACCACCAGAAAGTAGAGAGATGGTTTTCACAAGTTAGGAAAGCACGTATATTTTAAATGTACTTTTATATGATACTGCAAAGCCCAGAAAAGAGAGGTCTAAAAACAGATGCAGTGCATATGCATTTATTTTTGTATATACTAAACTTTTCAAAGTATAACAACTGAATTCACTCTAAGACTGCATACAATATCTTTAGCCACGCCTTGGCAAAACACATTAATAACACATGGTAATCTAAAAAATGAGACATGTTGCTTGTAATGGCAGTAAAGATATTTGATATGTGTATGTATTTGTATGTTTCGTGGCTCTTAATATTTAATGAAAACTCAATTTGAGGTGTTTTTATTGGCTAACTAGGTTTTGTGTGTTCATCATAAACTCCATAACCTATGACATCGCTATGTGTAAATCAGTTTCACTCAAAGTAGTGAAAAATTTTCTGAGGTAATGGTGCCACCTTCATTATCCTTCATTTGTGCTACATACACAAGTATAGTTTTTATACAATATAGTTTTCACACTTACCAGCATTTTCTGACAGTCTTAATGATTATGTACTGTATTTTTAATCAAAGCACAATAAAACAACACAAAAAAATCTTCTACTTATGAGTAACTGAAAAAATTATTTTGGATCTTATCTGTTTATTCAGATTATTAAAAGATTTAAGGAGATTTGTCCATTCATTCTGCTTATTGACTAGTCTGGTTAAGCATGAGAACTTTCAGAGTCAAGCAAGAGAGTACAGGGGTATTTAGTCTGTTATAGTGGAGCTTAAGAGAACTAAGTTAACTACCTTGGAATCTAACTGCTTGCTTTGGCATAACCAAGGCACAAAATATCCTAACCCATGTAACTAATAATTAGGTGAGGATGTCACTTTGAATTTGGCACACAGTGGGAGTGCAGGCATGTCCTAACTGGATCCAACCGAACTGGTCATCTACTGATATGCACAGTATAGTTATGACTGATGCTCACAAGCAACATCATTTCTGACGGGCGAGGTCCTGGGCTATAGTGACTGTAGATCCACTGTTCCTGCACTCTAACATTCTCATTAAAAATTGTTTCTCAATGTTCCCATTGAAACACTTCAAAGGAAGTGTTTCAAAGTTAATATGCCAGCTTTTGTGCTATGTTGAAGAAAACAGTGCATCCCATAGGATCTCCAAGTGTTTGAGTCATCGATGTACTAATTGATGTTGTTGCCGTTCAGTTGCTCAGTCATCTCCAGCTCTTTGCAAGCCTATGGAGCACGCCAGGCCTCCCTGTCCTTCACTAGCTCCTGGAGCTTGCTCAAACTCATGTCCATTGAGTCGGTGATGCCATCCAACCATCTCGTCCTCTGTTGTCCCCTTCTCCTCCTGCCCCCAATCTTCCCCAGCATCAGGGTCTTTTCAGATGAGTCAGCTCTTCCTATCAGGTGACCAAAGTATTGTAGATTCAGTTTCAGCATCCGTCCTTCCAATGAATATTCAGGACTGATTTCCTTTAGTATTGACGAGTTTGATCTCCTTGCAGACCAAGTGACTCTCAAGAGTTTTCTCCAACACGACAGTCCAAAAGCATCAATTTTTGGTGCTTACTCTTCTTTATGGTCTAATTCTCACATCAGTTTATGACCACTAGAAAAATCATAGCTATGATTATACAGAACTTTGTTGGCAGGTGATATCTCTGCTTCTTAACACACGGTCTAGGTTTCTCATAGTTTTTATTTCAAGGAGCACGTGTCTTTTAATTTCATGGCTGCAGTCACCATCTGCAGTGATTTTGGAGCCCAAGAAAATAAAGTCTCTCACTGTTTCCATTGTTTCTCCATCTATTTGCCATGAAGTTATGGAAAGGGATGCCATGATCTTCATTTTTTGAATATTGAATTTTAAGCCAGTTTTTCACTCTCCTCTTTCACCTTCACCTTGAGGCTCTTTAGTTTCTCTTCACTTTCTGCCATAAGGGTGGTGTCATCTGCATATGTAAGATTATTGATATTTCTGCCAGCAATCTTGAATCCAGCTTATGATTCATTCTGCCTGGTATTTCTCATGATGTATATTGTCACCCTGCTTATTTAACTTATATGCAGAGTACATCATGAGAAACGCTGGAATGGAAGAAACACAAGCTGGAATCAAGATTGCTGGGAGAAATATTAATAACCTCAGATATGCAGATGACACCACTCTTATGGCAGAAAGTGAAGAGGAGCTAAAAAGCCATTTGATGAAAGTGAAGGAGGAGAGTGAAAAAGTTGGCTTAAAGCTCAATATTCAGAAAACGAAGATCATGTCATCCGGTCCGATCACTTCATGGGAAATAGATGGGGAAACTAGAAACAGTGTCAGACTTTATTTTGGGGGGCTCCAAAATCACTGCAGATGGTGACTGCAGCCATGAAATTAGAAGACGCTTACTCCTTGGAAGAAAAGTTATGACCAACCTGGATAGTATATTCAAAAGCAGAGACATTACTTTGCTGACTAAGGTCCATCTAGTCAAGGCTATGGTTTTTCCTGTGGTCATGTATGGATGTGAAAATTGGACTGTGAAGAAAGCTGAGTGCCGAAGAATTGATGCTTTTGAAGTGTGGTGTTGGAGAATACTCTTGAGAGTCCCTTGGGCTGTAAGGAGATCCAACCAGTCCATTCTGAAGGAGATCAACCCTGGGATTTCTTTGGTAGGAATGATGCTAAAGCTGAAACTCCAGTACTTTGGCCACCTCATGCGAAGAGTTGACTCATTGGAAAAGACTCTGATGCTGGGAGGGATTGGGGGCAGGAGGAGAAGGGGATGACCGAGGATGAGATGGCTGGATGGTATCACAGACTCGATGGATGTGAGTCTGAGTGAACTCCGGGAGATAGTGATGAACAGGGAGGCCTGGCATGCTGTGATTTGTGGGGTCACAAAGAGTCGGACACGACTGAGCGACTGAACTGACTGACTGACTGACTCTGTATGGAAGATAAAATGCAAGGTGACAATATTCAGCCTTGATGTGCTCCTTTCCTGATTTGGAACCAGTCTGTTGTTCCATGTCCAGTTCTAACTGTTGCTTCCTGGCATGCATACAGATTTCGCAGGAGGCAGGCAAAGTGTTCTGGTATTTCCATCTCTTAAAGAATTTTCCAGTTTGTTGTGATCCACACAGCTTATTTAACTTATATGCAGAGTACATCAAGCAAAATGCCAGGCTGGATGAAGCACAAGCTGGAATCAAGATTGCCAGTAGAAATATCAATAACTTAAGAAATGCAGATGACACCACCCTTATGGCAGAAAGTGAAGAACAACTAAAGAGCCTCTTGATGAAAGTGAAAGAGGAGAGTGAAAAAGCTGGCTTAAAACTCAACATGCATAAAACTAAGATCATGGCATCCGGTCTCATCCCTTCATGGCAAACAGATGGAGAAACAGTGGAAACAGTGGCTGACTTTATTTTTTTGAGGAGGCAAAATCATTGCAAATTGTGACTGCAGCCATGAAATTTAAAGACACTTGATCTTTGAAAGAAAAGCAATGACCAACCTAGACAGCTTATTAAAAAGCAGAAACATAACTTTGCCAACAAAAATCCATCTAGTCAAAGCTATGGTTTTTCCAGTACTCATGTGTGGATGTGAGAGATGGACCATAAAGAAGGCTGAACATGGAAGAATTGATGTTTTTTTGAAACATGTATATTACCGTATGTGAAATAGATTGCCAGTCTAGGCTCGATGCGTGAGACAGGGCATTCAGGGCTGGTGTGCTGGGTTGACCCTGAGGGATGGGATGGGGAGGGAGTGGGATGGGGGTTCAGGGTAAGGGACACATGTACAGCCAAGGCTCATTCATGTCAATGTATATGGCAAAAAAAAAAAAAACACACTACAATATTGTAAAGTAATTAGCCTCCTATTAAAATAAATAAATAAATACATTTTGCTGATTTTGAACTGTGGTGTTGGAGAAGACTCTTGAGAGTCCCTTGGACTGCAAGGAGATCCAACCAGTCCATCCTAACGGAAATCAGTCCTGAATATTCATTGGAGGAACTGATGTTGAAGTTGGAATTCCAAAACTTCAGCCACCTGATGGGAAGAACTAACTCATTTGAAAAGACTCTGATGCTGGGAAAGATTGAGGGCAGGAGGAGAAGGGGATGACAGGTTGGATGGCATTACCGACTCAATGGACATGAGTTTGAGTAAACTCTTGGAGTTAGTGATGGACAGGGAAGCCTGGCGTGCTGCAGTCAGTGGGGTTTCAAAGAGTTGGACGTGACTGAGTGACTGAACTAAATTGAATCATAGTGAAGCAGAAGTAGATTTTTTTCTGAAATTTCCTTGCTTTTTATATTATCCAGTGTATTTTGACAGTTTGATCTCTGGTATCTCTGTATTTTCTAAGTCCAAGTTTGTACATCTGGAATTTCTCAGTTCACATATTGTTGAAGCCTAGTTTGAAGGATTTTGAGCAATTACTTTACTAGCATGTGAAATTAGTGCCATTGTACAGCAGTTTGAATATTCTTTGGCATTGCCTTTCTTTGGGACTGGAATGAAAACTGATCCAGCTTTTACGGAGCATCTGTTACATTGTACACTAGACACTCTCAGTTAGACCCTGGACACTTACAAACTAGTGAGAGAGAGAAGCAGAAGCAAATCTATTAAATTCAAATTTATGTGATAATAAAGTATACCGCTATATTGGTGCATTTGCACTAACATCACTATAAATTTTGGGTGAACTATTGCATTTTTAGGATTATATAATCCCTTCACCGTTAATAATTTTTTAACATTTGCTGCCTATTTTTGAAGCATGTCTTCCTTTTATTTGCATTATATTTACTATTCATTATTTTGAACCGGTTCACACAGTTCGTTGTTTAAATAATTTATTGTATTGATTAGTGAATACTAATCAATTTCAAATTATAGTGATAATTGTTGCTTCATTAATGCATTATTGTTAGCCCACTTGTTTTGAAGTTGATTTGCTTCATTGCCTAATATTTGTGGATTATCTCAGTTTTTTACAGTTTATTTTTATTCATCCTGTGTTGCATAGACCCAATAACCTGAGACTCATCAGCCAATTCAGTATCTCATCTGTGCCCACCTTGTTTAATATCATGTGAATATAGTTCTGTGTGTGTGTATAAATTGCACTATAATCTTTTCCAGAGCAACCTACCATTGTACACTTAGGAAGTTTGTTTCTTATGTATAAGAAGACCCTTTGTTCCTTTCTGTTGTTTCTATATCTAAGCCATTCTTCTTTTATAGTAGTTCCCTCTGCGTGTCCCCACCTTGCCCTGTTGATTTAATTGTAGTGTACTAATTAACATTGCTTAAGTTTTTCTCCATATACCTTGCCCTCCTGCGTATGAGAGATTAGTTACTCATATTTTCCTTTACAGAAGCCAGGTTTCCTCTTATAGGTGTGCAGCTCACAACTATGACATAGAGATGGTGTATACAAAATAATCTCTCTGTGTCACTTAAAATATATACATTCAGTCAGCAACTTACACTTAAAGACCTGATACACATACAGTTATGAAAGCTGGTGATGCATCATGAAAGGGGTACCAATGTACTGTTATTGGGTTTTAAGAGAATAAAAAAGTCATAGTTTTCCCCTAGCAGGAGCAGATAAGAAAAGTTAAATTATAAAAGCACCATTAACAATGCATTTTGAGAATTGACTATTTGACATTCAGAGAGCCTCAAGGACCGGATGAACGAGAATAGCACAAAGACACTGTGGCATTATCCAGAACAATGGCATTCTAGATTTGGGGAAAATAAATTCCAAATTTTCATTTTGAATTTTGGCCAGTGTGTAAAGTAAGACAAAAATTTTCATTGGAAACTAGTTAGAAGGTATATTTGGTGGCATATTGTAGAAAGTCATTTATATAAAAGCAGCAGGATTTTAATCTTTTATCTGGTCAATTGGAAACCAAGGAAAAATTAGAATCATATTGTACTATCATATGTATTTTATAACTTTATATTATAATATGATTTTATGAAATAATCAAATACCAAGTATTTCTGACATAATTACATGCCTGAAGTCATACCTAAAGAAGTCATATATGAGACAAAACAAACACTAGAAAAATAAATATACATGTACATGGCCCAGAATTAATAGCAGAAGAAAAAAATGCATTGACATAAATTATTATGCACAAAACCAAGAAAATATGTTGCTTGACCATTTTATACAGTGTGGTAGGGAATCACAGAGCCTAGGGGAAAAATAGACAATTCTAAATATGTAAGATAAAAAGAAAGATAGATGTCGGAGACTTCACGAAGAGTTTTTGATGTCTTAAACAATGGTTAGAGTTTGAGCCAACGGGAGACTGAACTTTATTTCTCATTTTGGCTTGCTCATCAGGTCAATTTAAGTAGTTCNTAAATATGTAAGATAAAAAGAAAGATAGATGTCGGAGACTTCACGAAGAGTTTTTGATGTCTTAAACAATGGTTAGAGTTTGAGCCAACGGGAGACTGAACTTTATTTCTCATTTTGGCTTGCTCATCACGTCAATTTAAGTAGTTCTGACTTTGAGTGAAAACTGTAAGTTGAAAACCTTCCAAGCCGTCTGTAGCTTCCCTGCTCTGGATTCACTCAAGGGTAATAATAGGGGTTATCTCATTGTATGAGAAAATGGAAGGAGATAGAGAGATGGTGCCAAGATAACAAGAAAGTCTTCATTATTCGTTGAAGTTTGCAGTGATTATGCTTGAAGAGAGAGGCTTTTATGCTACACAATCACCTTTCTTGGACAGCCCTGTCCTTTACCTTGGATCTAAGGCACTCGAGACTACCAGAGATGGATGTGCTCCCGTTTTGAAACTTCACTGATGTTCATTCTGCTTAGAAATTTTACAGAGTCTGATGAATCTTACTTCTTACAATCTGATTTACTTTAACATATATCATTTTATTTTATCTCCATTTGACAGAAGTTTTTTTTTTTAATGTTCATCTTTTAATTGGCATATGGCCCAAACAAGTTTTATGAAAAATGATAGAGACGATAGAGAGGCTCTCTAGAGTTTTTAATTAGGTCAAGTCAATTTTCTCTTCTTCTTAAGCCAAGGGCATCATTATTAGAAAGTGCCAAATGTGATACAGGATTTCAAAAGCAGCACAATCAATGGTTTTCCCATTGTCAGGGAATAATAGAGCTGAAGCTTAATTACATTTCAAAAATGAATAGAAAAAAATCTTGAGGTACAGTAGCCTTTTATTGTAGGTTTTCTGAGACTAAAATTTATAAAAGTAGAGATAAAATTTGTCGATTTTCTCTTTTTAATATGTATTGTAGACTCATCAGTCTTGTGCTGAGAAGGGCTATAATGTTGTGATAGTTCAATGCTGTGCAGTCATTATGACTTCAAATAGGTAGATGTTATTTGATTTTAAATAACATTTTTGTCTGTTTCTTTATACACAAAGAAAGATTAATTCACCTAAAATATTTCCATGGTACTTTCAGCATTGTACTTTGCACATTTCTTTTACTGCAGAGAAGTTAAAATATGTACTATAAAATCTCCTATGTGGGCTAAGCTGGATTCAGCCTCTGGTTAAAAAAAAAAAAAATGCAAAACAGACACAAAACAAAGGTTATATTTGGCTAAAATTCAGTTCACTTAAGATCATTTTCTGAATTAAGATAATTTTCTGAATTAATCTAATTTAAAAACCTAGTGATAAACTGTTGCCTTTTGATATTTGTAGTATCACTACTAGTAAAATCCTATATAGAAAACATCTGTGTTTAAATGCACATAGCAAATATTCACACATAGCAAATATCTCACTTGCTGTATATATATAACAGGTTTTAGAGCCAGTGTAATTATACTTAAAATGTGTGTAGGTAGGAGAGTTGAAACTAGCCGTGTTAAATACCTTGCTCATGATTGTACAACATGATTAGTAATCTGGGTGTTTGTGTATGTGTGTGTTTAATAGAGATGAGAGAGACACCCTAAGACTTGGGCTCAGTCCTTCAGATACTTGCCTATGAACATTTCAGTCCAGATATAATTCAATGGTACCTTGCCGGGGAGGAAATGAAAAACAGAGGAGAAGCTGTTTCTGATCTAGAGGGAGAGCCCTGCTCAGAACTTCGTATGAAAAAGACAGGCAAGCTAAATAGCACTGCAGCTGGAGCTGATTCTTCCAAATGGGGGTGTTTCTCAAGGCACAGGATAAGCCAGCAGTTTGTACCTCTGCTCTATTTCATAGATTAAGTGTGACTCCTTAAAAAAAAAAAAGGANGAATCTTACTTCTTACAATCTGATTTACTTTAACATATATCATTTTATTTTATCTCCATTTGACAGAAGTTTTTTTTTTTAATGTTCATCTTTTAATTGGCATATGGCCCAAACAAGTTTTATGAAAAATGATAGAGACGATAGAGAGGCTCTCTAGAGTTTTTAATTAGGTCAAGTCAATTTTCTCTTCTTCTTAAGCCAAGGGCATCATTATTAGAAAGTGCCAAATGTGATACAGGATTTCAAAAGCAGCACAATCAATGGTTTTCCCATTGTCAGGGAATAATAGAGCTGAAGCTTAATTACATTTCAAAAATGAATAGAAAAAAATCTTGAGGTACAGTAGCCTTTTATTGTAGGTTTTCTGAGACTAAAATTTATAAAAGTAGAGATAAAATTTGTCGATTTTCTCTTTTTAATATGTATTGTAGACTCATCAGTCTTGTGCTGAGAAGGGCTATAATGTTGTGATAGTTCAATGCTGTGCAGTCATTATGACTTCAAATAGGTAGATGTTATTTGATTTTAAATAACATTTTTGTCTGTTTCTTTATACACAAAGAAAGATTAATTCACCTAAAATATTTCCATGGTACTTTCAGCATTGTACTTTGCACATTTCTTTTACTGCAGAGAAGTTAAAATATGTACTATAAAATCTCCTATGTGGGCTAAGCTGGATTCAGCCTCTGGTTAAAAAAAAAAAATGCAAAACAGACACAAAACAAAGGTTATATTTGGCTAAAATTCAGTTCACTTAAGATCATTTTCTGAATTAAGATAATTTTCTGAATTAATCTAATTTAAAAACCTAGTGATAAACTGTTGCCTTTTGATATTTGTAGTATCACTACTAGTAAAATCCTATATAGAAAACATCTGTGTTTAAATGCACATAGCAAATATTCACACATAGCAAATATCTCACTTGCTGTATATATATAACAGGTTTTAGAGCCAGTGTAATTATACTTAAAATGTGTGTAGGTAGGAGAGTTGAAACTAGCCGTGTTAAATACCTTGCTCATGATTGTACAACATGATTAGTAATCTGGGTGTTTGTGTATGTGTGTGTTTAATAGAGATGAGAGAGACACCCTAAGACTTGGGCTCAGTCCTTCAGATACTTGCCTATGAACATTTCAGTCCAGATATAATTCAATGGTACCTTGCCGGGGAGGAAATGAAAAACAGAGGAGAAGCTGTTTCTGATCTAGAGGGAGAGCCCTGCTCAGAACTTCGTATGAAAAAGACAGGCAAGCTAAATAGCACTGCAGCTGGAGCTGATTCTTCCAAATGGGGGTGTTTCTCAAGGCACAGGATAAGCCAGCAGTTTGTACCTCTGCTCTATTTCATAGATTAAGTGTGACTCCTTAAAAAAAATAAGGGATTTGCATGAGGATCAGACTCTTTCTGCTTTGCCATCTAACTTACTTCTTCTTCCCCTATTGCTTTTTCTGACCTTTTCCAGTTTCTCTAGCCTTTCTAGAAATAGACAAAGAAACAGCTCCTTCCTTCCATTACTAGAATTGTAATGTCTCAAAAGTGGATTATAGTTTTCTGAAGGAAGGCTGTTAAAATCATTTACCTTAAGGTATTGATAAAATACCATAAAATAACCTATAAAAATACATAAGAATTTTACTTTTATTTTATTTACTTTTTAAGTTTACCCATCACTTAATGTAATTTTAAAATGTTATTTAATTTTCTTTAGATTTTATAGTGGAGTATAGTTGATTGGGAGAAGGCAATGGCACCCCACTCCAGTACTCTTGCCTGGAAAATCCCATGGATGGAGGAGCCTGATAGGCTGCAGGCCATGGGGTCGCGAAGAGTCAGACACGACTGAGCGACTTCACTTTCACTTTTCCCTTTCGTGCATTGCAGAAGGAAGTGGCAACCCACTCCAGTGTTCTTGTCTGGAGAATCCCAGGGAAGGGGAGCCTGGTGGGCTACCGTCTATGGGGTCGCACAGAGTCAGACACGACTGAAATGACTTAGCAGCAGCAGCAGCATAGTTGATTAACAATTGTGTTAGTTTCAGGTATAAAGCAAGTTGAATCACTTATACATATATATGTATCTATTCTTTTTCAAATTTTTTTCCCATTTAGGTTATTACAGAATATTGAGCAGAATTCCCTGTGCTGTATAGTAAGTCCTTGTTGGTTATTACAAGTCAATCCCAAACTCCCAATCTTTCCTTCCCCTGCCTTCCCCTCTGGTAACTGTAAGTTCATTCTCTAAGTCTGTGAGTGCACTTCTGTGTTGTAAATCTTTATTTGTGTCATTTTTTTTAGATTCACCATATATGCAATGTCATATGATATTTGTCTTCCTCTGACTTATGTCACATAATATGATAATCTTCAGGATTGCCCAAAACAATTTCAAATGTTAATGATTCAAACTCAGAACAATAGGCTTATAAACACATTTACTTTGAAGAATCCAAAATAAAATTTAAATTTTAAATTGCTTGTTTGTAAAATATGTTTTATACAATGGTTTTATGTATGTAATTATTTGAAAATTAAGTACACTAAATTCAGAGAAATAAGTAAAACTATCTGCATGGAAATTGCAACCTTTTTCATATATATTTATGGAAAAGTCTTGTCAAACAAACCAATAACCATACGATACTATAAGAAATATTTTGGTCTCACATTGCCCTTTAAAATTCTAAATGTATCTTTCATCGTAAATCATAATATATGTAGGCCTCTTGAGTCCTCTGCTTTCTCTAAGATAAGAGATAATCTAAGATAACATAGATTTTTATGGTCACTTTAAGAAGCAAAATTTGTCTCAATTCAATCAATAAAAATGCTAGCAACATGTGATAACTAGTTTAATGTGAAATCGCCTTGTCTTCCCAGATGAAACTAAATATTGGCTCACATCTCTTTTGCCGAAGCTTTAATCAGAATGACCTCAGGCCACAAGTCCTCCTTTGGGGTCCATATCTTTTCCCACAAGGTCTATGCACGTCGCGTCATCAGAGGGGTGTGCAGTCGCTTCTCGCATGAGCCTCCCCGCTCCTGTTGCCATGGTGCCGTAGCCAGCCTCTCTTCTTTCAGAGTGCTTACACGTGTCCACACCTCAGAATGCTGTGTCCACACCTGAGAATACTGTGCCCACTAACGGAGGGGACACGTGCCACATTCCCATAGAAAGCCCACTCAGCGGACTTGCGGTGAAGCGCAGCCAGCTCCCTTCCGCTAGAGAGCAATCCACAAAACTTTCCAAACAGATTCAACTCAAAACCCCAAAGCTCTCCAGTCGCTCAAAAACCTTATCATTGTATTCTCTCCATGTTAGTGAGTAACTTTTAAGAGGTTTGTGACCACTTACTGCAAGATCTGTCGTTGTGGACGGTTTCACCGATCACTTTGGAAAGTAGTAGCATCCATGGCCTCTGTGACTCACTTGAACCTGGGCTGGAAAGAGTTCCTGTTACCTTGATATATACAGGCAGAATTACAGGAAGCATGTGTTTAAGATAGATTGCAGCATCTACTGAATTCAAATTAAACATACAAAAAAGCATTCGTTAAAAATTAAAAAAAGAACTGCTATACACTGATCCTGTACGGCTCCTATATTTTCAAGAACACTTTCTTGTAGATTTATTTTGTGAAATTTCCTCAGATTTTATTTCCCCCATTTTTCTTTCTCAGAAATAATGCTTTATTATTTTTTCAACTTTGCCTTTGACAATTTTCAAGCATAGAATAACTGAACGTTGGTGTTCGCATGTATGTGTATCTTATAAAATCAATAACAGTTACTGTCCTGCCATATTTGCTTTACCCCTCTATGGGTTTTGTCCTGAATCATTTGAATATCAGCTGCAGATCTCTACCAGACCCAGGTTAGGGGACTTCCCAGAACCTCTCACCCTCTGTTTCTCAGGCCTTAGCTTCGGGCTGTGTTTCCCAACCAGAACAGCTTTCACCAAGCACTGTGCCATTTCAGAGGTTTTAAAATTCTGGACACTGGCACTCCCGTAGATGAAAGAGCTGCATAAACAGTGCCTGTGTGGAGGAGCCCCTGTGCATACCCCCTGGCCAGACTGGGCTGCAAAGATGGTGGTTTCACCAGATACTGCCTGCTGGTCAAGTGATACGACCTGGAAATTAGGCAGAGTACAGACTGGTGGATCTGACTTTAACAGTGAGGCATGGGAATGGGAAGGAAAGAGCAATTGATAAATAGCTTTTCCTCACCCTCTTTCGCGGCCTATTTCAAGATTCAGCAGATTTGCACAGGCTGTCTGGAGATGGCCAGTGAGGCCAATAAAAGTTTGTGAGACGGTGGCCGGTTCAATAACCCAGCCCTGAGGAATCACTCTCCTTCTTCTCCTGTCTCATTTTCCTGTTTGTCTCAGGCCCACTTCTCTGAAATTGCACCCCTATCCTCATGAAGTGTTAACATATATTCTTTTTTTTTTTCTAGGACTTGTTTTTAAGGGAATTAAGAATCCCTATGAGTGGCACCAAGAATGGTGCTAGAAAGTGGACTCTCAGGGTCCAGATTTTGACCCTGTATTGCTTTCCAGTCTGAAGGCAACAGACGCAATTCTATTGGTGAGGAAATGGTGATTATCCCTCATCTGCAGTGACATCATGGTGGCATAGATGTCAAAAATATAGTAGGAGAGCAGCTGCCTGCTACACATAACTGATGGGTCTGACACAATTATGACTACAAAGATCCTAGCGTGGCTTGACTGTTTCTAATGGCAGCAAAAGTCTGGAAAAGATTGACAGGTGAATGGCAGTATATTGTCATCTTAAAGACAGACACAGAAAACCCAGTCAGTCAGTCATATCTGACTCATTGTGACCCCATGAACTGCAGCCTGCCAGGCTCCTCTGCCCATGGAATCCTCCAGGCAAGAATACTAGAGTGGTTAGCCAGCCATTCCCTTCTCCAGGGGATCTTCCCGACCCAGGGATTGAACCTGGGTCTTCTGCATTGCAGGTGGATTCTTTACCATCTGAGCCACCAGGATAACAAAACAACAACAACAGCAACAACAAACCACAGAGGGCTTCTATGATAGCTTTAACAGAGACTCAACTTCCTCTAATCTTAGAGTGGATTCTGCTCCTGGAATGCCCTAGGCTCTAACAGACCCTGAGCAACTAAACTGGAAACATCAAAGAAATGAGAGGAAGAACAGCCAGTGCTGAGCTGGCTGATACCAGATCAACTGAGTCATATGTTTTGTGAGAGGAGAAGCAGCAACTGGCCATTAAAAATAGAAATGGTAGATGTAGGATCAAACCTAAACCTTTCCAGATGGCACGAAAAAATTAGATGAATCAGTGGTCTGGTTTCCCTTGTCACTTACTTATCTTGCTCCCAGAACATGCAGTGGTCTCCTAGGACATTGTCTATAATCAATTGCAGAGGAGGAAAGGACTTAGGTCTAGCTTACAAGTAAAAAGATGTGATATGTCAACTCTAGCCAGAAATAGACTCCTCTGGATTAGAGCTGTTCTCATGGACTGCCATGAAGAGAAGCAGTGAGAGATTCAGAGTGCAGACTGTGAGTGGTACCCTTGATTGACCTTTTAAGGAGAGACAGAGGTGAGTTGAGACAGAAATCAGAACTGACTTCTCAGCTGTAGTAAATGATTGGGACATTGGTCAGAAGCTTGGGAAAGCAACTTCGAGTGGTCAGGAAATGCTCTATGAGACCTATTTATTTGAATGGACTTGGGGATGGGGGTTACTTGTACAGATATTTCTCTCTCACTCTAGTGACTACCAGGGAGCATTTACTCAAGAGGAGGTTATGAGCAGGTGAATGGGACAGCCCATCCTATGGAGGCCAAATGATTTGACTCCCCAGTGCATTCACCGACACCGGCAGAGCCCTCTGTTAGCAAAATGGAGATAAGTTGCTTCTGCTATGGTATATCCGAATTACTAGCATCAGAGGCTTATCTTACGTCCTCGATGATTGCTCAGGAAACCAGCTACCTAAATCAGATCTTCACAGTCATTATGAATTCCTTCTGGTCTGGAGGAGGTCTGATTATTCCTTCTGGTCTGATTATCCTCACTAAAGTGAACTTATACTCTAGATTTGATCTTTCCTTCTCTGACTTTGAAACTTTCAAGTGTCACCACCACTTGAGGACTTAATGAATGACAGACGGCATTCATATTGTATCCTTCAGAGCATTGATTCAGATCAAAGAATTTGTTCTTGGCAAAGAAAATATTGACTTACAATCATGGAATATACTGGTTTTTTTTCCCATTTTATTCCAAACCCAAGAAATTGCTGGCTTGAAAAAACTCACAAAATAGCCTGTCAGTGATAAAACTAAGGTACTAATTTCAAGCAACAATTTTTGCATTTGGTGTATAGTCTTACAGGCTGTGATATAGGCACTTAATAAACAGGAAATGCACAGTGCTGTGTCTTTAAGAGCTGAAATATGTTAGTTCAAGAATCCAGAGATAGAAACAGCATTGTTCCTTTTTATTACCAATCCTTTTAATTGTTCTCTTCCTTGAAAAGTAGGCTCTGCTGGGTTACAAATCCTGATTTACAGGTAGGAAAGTGTGCTTCTGCCAAAAGACACAGAATTCCACTAATTGGAAACTTTCATTAACTGACCATTTATGAATTTTTCATCTTATTGAATTTTTAGAGAATGACAAGAATACTTATATTACCATGATAAATCAACTTGGTTTATCTTGAAAACTTGGTTGTCACAGAAAAGTTGATCAGGAAAGAATATGGTTTTGAATCCAAAGAATCTACCTGGATTACAGCTAATGATAAATCTAAATGGAAAAATTACAAAAAATTGTGGATCAACTGAGATTGAGCAATTAATATTTTAGAATATTTGGAGAAGAAACTCTGGAACAACCTACCAGGCAAGCAACCTAGACTATCTTAAGAGCTAAGAGCTACAGTAAGAGCTAGACAGGTGTGAAGAAATATAGAATGAGAGGTGCAGATAGGAAATAGAAAATATCAATTTTGACCCAGAGGCAGATGAACATGAGGACAGTAACTTGCTTTGTTAATCTTAGCAAATCTCCTATGTAGCCTTAGCCAGTCTCCTATTCAGAGACTGCAACTATACCTCACCTTGAAAAATTGGGCATCGCAAATCATCTACTACTCCAGACTTGCTTGGTTTCTTCCACCACCCACATGGCTGCTTGTCTTGCTCTTTGGCCAGAGTGGAGTTCACAAGTTTCATGAATATTTTAGGGATATTAAAGCACCAGCCTATGTTGCCAACATTGCTTGTATCACAGACTAGAGAATCTCATGTGTATGTCATCTGCTGACAGGAGAAATCCTCGACCAGGCCCTTCTCTACTGTACGCACTGTCGTCCGCTGACAGGAGAGATCCTCGACCAGGCCCTTATTCTACTGAGATGCAACCTTATTGGTGTGAGTGACTCCCAGTGGCACAAACAGGGAGCCATGCTCTTTTACCATATTACCTTACCCATATTATATGAGATCAGATCCTTTGAGTCTTGTAAGAATGAAAGCTGTCTTATTTCCAGGGACCTTTTAAATTGCATGCTTCACTTATTGCTTATCTTATTTTTATCTTTCTCCCGGATTGCAGAAATTCATTGAAAACTCTTATGTTGGTAGATCAATTTCTATTCTCTCTGTATTTTAGTTTGAATTATTTTACTATCATCTAATGAGTTCTCAAAAAAGAAAGATTAAAAACATCGCTTATAGAAATGTGACCTGAAAATTATGTATCTCACATCTGGTGGCATCCCTTGGGCACAAACTCTGCCAGGGGTCACACATAGCTCAGCAGAGCCTGGGAAGGGCATCCTCCAGCTGGAGAACACTGTGTGAGAAAGGGCAGATGGCTCCATTGCAAGATGGAAGATTGAATCATGGAGTAATTAGCACTCTCAGTGACGTAGTTCCTCCTAAATTTCAGAGAACTTTATGGCATGTTTAGGGATTCTGAAAGAGGTTATCTTCTCTGTTTTGTGGATCACAGTTCTAAACTGTGATCATTTGTTTGTTCTATTGCATTCTTTCTCATTTAAATCAAGTCATCTTTTATTTCTTACTTCACAATAAATATTTCAAACATTTTTAGTGTCAGCTTGTAAACTGAATGTTTGTGTTCCCCATGAATTCATGTGTTGAGATCCTAATTCCCCAAATGATGGTATTAGTGTTGTGGACCTTTGGGAGATAATTAGGTCATGAGAGTAGAGCCCTCAAAAGTGGATTTGAGAGCTGGACCATAAAGAAGGCTGAGTGCCAAGAATTGATGTTTTAGAACTGTGGTGCTGGAAAAAACTCTTAATTCTCTAATTTCTTAAATCTCTAATTTGTTGTTTTGATTTTTTTTTTCTTAACCCAAATTCACTGTTTTATATCATCCAACTATTTTATCACCTTACTTTGGACCTCTAGTCTTAATGAATTTTCTTATTAAGTTTCTCTTCTGTATTTAATTTGTGGAAATTTACATTTTTTCTTCTCTGTCATTGCATATTTTCTTTTCATCTTGGCCTGTTTTATACTTTTTTAAAAGAGAATTTGCTTAACTTTTAAAATTTTCTATTTTGCTTTAGAAAAGTAGCTTTGTGCCACAGGTTTTTTCTTCTTAATCTTCTCAACATTCACATGGTAACCTTTGTTCAGATTTTCAAATTGTTCTGACTTAATGTGTGTCCTACATGGTATTCTTCCCAGTATGAATGAGAACTGCTTACTCTCTGAATAGCAATTTAAAGATGGAGTGTGTGTTATGTATCCTCTGCCACTGTGAAGAAGCAAAACTAAATGAGGAAGAATAATCAGTAGGCGTTAAATGAAGTCCTCTCTTGCAAGAGTGGGTAGCGCTATTATCTGCTGGGTTATGTTCCTCTGCTCCAGATTTCTCATGTTGAATCTAACTCCCACTACTCAGAATGTGAGTATATTTGGAAGTAGGGTCTATCTAGTCAAAGCTGTGGTTTTTTCAGTATTCATGTAGGAACGTGAGAGCTGGACAATAAAAAAGGCTAAGCACTGAATAACTGATGCCTTCAAATTGTGGTGTTGGAGAAGACTCTTGAGAGTCCCTTGGACTGCAAGGAGATCAAACCAGTCCATCCTAAAGGAAATCAACCCTGAATATTCATTGGAAGGACTGATGCTGAAGCTGAAGCTCTAATACGCTGGCCATCTCATGCAAAGAGCTGACTCATTGGTAAAGACTCTGATGCTGGGAAAGATTGAAGGCAGGAGGAGAAGGGGACAACAGACGATGAGACAGCTGAATGGCGGATGGCATCACTAACTCAATGGACATGAGTTTGAGCAAACGCCAGAAGATGGTGAAGGACAGGGAAACCTGGTGTTCTGCAGTCCATGGGGTTGCAGAATGGGACTCAAATAAGTGACTGAACAACAACAAAGGGTCCTTAAAGAGAAGATTAAGTTAAAATGAAGACATACTCACATGGGCCATAATCCAACATGACTGCTGTCCTTGTAGGAAGAGGAGATTAGGCCATAGGCATACAGATAAAAAGACCATATAAAGATACAGGGAGAAGACAAGCATCTACAAACCAAGGAGAGAGGCCTTAGGAGAAACCAAGCCTGTAACACCTCGATCTCAGACTTCTAGCAACCAGAACTGTGTGAAAAGTATTGCAGTTGTTTAAGCCCACAATCTGTGATACTTTATCAGCCCTAGAAAAGTGATACAAATGCTTTCTGCTTTCTCTACTGAAATTGTCTCAAATATCCTATGCACTTTTCAATAAATAGTATTGGTTGTATCATTTTTCGATGAATGTGTATAGTCTTGTTGTTTAGCAATTCAGCTCAGTTCACCATGCAGAAATGAAACAGTGACTGCTCTTGCCTCCGTTAGAATGCTCACAGTATGTCATAGGAATGTCTAATACAAAAGATATTTTGAGTCCCTCCAGAGCGCCAGCTCTTCCATTCTGCATTCTTGTGTTTATAGCATGAAGTATTTGTTTTAATTTTCAGAATTTTGACAATTAAATTTTGTTTCCTGTTGCATCTCTTCTTAGAATGAAATGTGTAGCCAGGCTGGAAATATCTTCTTTCTCTCTTCTTAAATTTCAAATTGCAATCACATTTCATTACCTTATTCATTGCTGCTTTTACAGCTTTCTTAATTATTGTCTTAGTTTGTTTAAGCGGCTATAACAAAATGCCACAGACTAGGTAGCTTATAAACAACAGGAATTTATTTCTCACAACTCTAGATTTCCTAGAGTCTGGGAAACCTAGGTTCGAGGAACCAGCATGGTTGCGTTTTAGTGAGGGTCTTTTCCCAGTTCATAGCTGGCTCCTTCTCAGTGTCTACTCACATGGTGGAAGGGGTTAGGGAGCTCTGTTGAACCTCACTTTTAAGGACACTGATCTCATTCATGAGGGCTCCACTCTTGTGACCAATTGTCCCATTTCCTAAGACCATCATTTTGGGAGTTAGAATCTTAACATATGAATTGAAGGGGACCCAAACATTCAGACTAAAGCAGTTATTTTTATTTTATTATTTCATTTCGCTGTGCTGGGTCTTCTGGCAGCAGTGAGTAGGGCTACTTTCTAGTTGCAGTGCACAGGCTTCTGGGAGCCGTGGCTTCTCTTGAAGCACAGCACAGACTCTCTAGCGTGTGCAGGCATCCATAGTTGCAACACGTGAACTCAGAAGTTGCATCTCCTGGGCTCTAGAGCAAAGATTCAATAGTTGAGGTGCACAGGCTCAGTTGCTCCATGCCATGTGAGATCCTCTTGGATCAGGGATCAAATCCATGTCTCCTGCATTGGCAGGCAGATTCTTTACCACTGGGCCACCAGGGAAGCTCACCTTATTCTTATATCTTAAATGATAGGAGCAGGGGCATATTGTAGAATTCAGCCATGAATAAGCTACATATAGCATTTCAAATACAACTTCACTGCATCATCATCTTTACACAAAATTATTATATATCATAATTAATATCAAATATCAGCTGACTACAATCTTGCCTTCCTAGAAATTTGGTATGATTGGGACATGATGGAGTAGGTTCTTTCTGTTTCAGATGTGTTCACAGAGAATAAATTATTATGTTTTCCCTTCCAGGAAACAGAAATGTTCAGAATCATTTTACTGACCTTAGAACTACACTTACACAGCTGTATTTAATAAATTGTTTTCTGTTGTCAATACTGATGACAATGTTTCTCCCAGTGAAAGTCATTTTTTCTCAGTAAGGACTGACCCAACATCCTTTCTATTTATCACTTTCTACTTTCACAGTTTATTCAAAGTTACAGGTGAAAGCAGCTCCAACAGGACAGTACATCCCCTTAAATCACTCTTTCTCACACATTGCTTCTGCAGGCTTCCAGCTTTCTGAGTGTTTGCAATTCCATGAAAATGATGTGGAAAAGCCTGCCATATGATCATCATGGAATCTTTATAAAGGGAGCTTCAAACACCCCTCACAGGCTCATCTTAACTAATAAAGGGCAACATCCTCTGCACATCTTGCCTCAGGTGATACTCAGATGTCGGTGCAGCATCTTTTAGAAGAGAATTATTGAGTTGTGATGAAACCCTGAGATTTTTACCCTGTTTGTGTGAGCAGGTGATTTTCTCTTCGTTATTATTTAAAGGCAGAGTATTTGGAAGCATTTCGGTCCATAGAGCAAGTCTAGAATATCTGAGAGGATTTTCACACATTTTTTTCAGATTTTAGATAAGAAATAAACACAAGCACTCATGTTTTTACCCAACTGAGTGACTTTATACTGGTACTTAAAAGATAAAAATAATTGTCTAAATTGCACAGAAAGAGGTCACATTTTGTTAGGTAACTTTAAAAACAGCACATTTCAATTGAGAAGGTTGGTATGATTCTTGGCAGTAATTCTAATTACTGAAATTTAAAATGAGCAATTATCTAAACAGTGAAAGAAATCTTCATTGCCATATTTATAATAAAAAATAATCCTTATTAACTTAAAATAGCAATATAAAAGGAAGCTAGCAAAAAGGAAATGCGATTACTGTGTTGTTTATAAGTATATATAAATTAAAGAGATTTAATTTGATCTGAAAAATGTTTCTAAATAAACTGAAAGTTCTAATCAAAATATTTGTACTATGAACCACAGACAAGATGGCCTTAAAACCAAACTGGAAAGATCAAAATATTCATCACATAAAAGTGAAAGCTAAAATTACCTTGCATCTCCAGCTCCAACGTGTAATAAAGTTGGAGGATAATTGTTTGAAATATGATGTGTACAGATTAGTTTTTCCATGGTAAAAGAAGGCAACTGGAGTTCCTGGCTCTTCTATGTGATTAACTTTCAATTAACTGTGTAGTTTGTGGCAAACTTCACTACCTTGGTCATAGGTCACTAATCTTTTCAATGAGAATGTTACTAAGTCTTTCATTTAGCTTTATTTCAATTCTGTCATGATTTCACTTGTCCTTCACTTTAGTTCAGTTCAGTTCAGTTGAGTTCAGTCACTCAGTCATGTCCGACTCTTTGCGACCCCATGAATCACAGCATGCCAGGCCTCCCTGTCCATCACCATCTCCCAGAGTTCACTCAGACTCACGTCCATCGAGTCCGTGATGCCATCCAGCCATCTCATCCTCTGTCGTCCCCTTCTTCTCCTGCCCCCAATCCCTCCCATCATCAAAGTCTTTTCCAATGAGTCAACTCTTCGCATGAGGTGGCCAAAGTACTGGAGTTTCAGCTTTAGCATCATTCCTTCCAAAGAAATCCCAGGGTTGATCTCCTTCAGAATGGACTGGTTGGATCGCCTTGCA
>SJYX01005972.1:44070-69463 GCA_006410675.1 Oreotragus oreotragus
AGCCCCAAAAAATAAAGTCTGACACTGTTTCCACTGTTTCTCCATCGATTTCCCATGGAGTGATGGGACCGGATGCCATGATCTTCGTTTTCTGAATGTTGAGCTTTAAGCCAACTTTTTCACTCTCCTCTTATACTTTAATCAAGAGGCTTTTTAGCTCCTCTTCACTTTCTGCCATAAGGGTGGTGTCATCTGCATATCTGAAGTTATTGATAATTCTCCCAGCAATCTTGATTCCAGCTTGTGTTTCTTTCAGTCCAGCGTTTCTCATGATGTACTCTGCATTTAAGTTAAATAAGCAGTGTGACAATATATTTTGGAACCAGTCTGTTGTTCCATGTCCAGTTCTAAGTGTTGCTTCCTGACCTGCATACAGATTTCTCAAGAGGCAGGTTAGGTTGTCTGGTATTTCCATCTCTTTCAGAATTTTCCACAGTTTATTGTGATCCACACAGTCAAAGGCTTTGGCATAGTCAATAAAGCAGAAATAGATGTTTTTCTGGAACTCTCTTGCTTTTTCCATGATCCAGCGGATGTTGGCAATTTGATCTCTGGTTCTTCTGCCTTTTCTAAAACCAGCTTGAACATCAGGGAGTTCAGGGTTCATGTATTGCTGAAGCCTGGCTTGGAGAATTTTGAGCATTACTTTACTTGCATGTGAGATGAGTGCAATTGTGCGGTAGTTTGAGCATTCTTTGGCATTGTCTTTCTTTGGGAATGGAATGAAAACTAACCTTTTGCAGTCCTGTGGCCACTGCTGAGTTTTCCAAATTTGCTGTCATATTGAGTGCAGCACTTTCACAGCATCATCCTTCGGGATTTGAAACAGCTCAGCTGGAATTCCATCACCTCCACTAGCTTTGTTCTTAGTGATGCTTTCTAAGGCCCACTTGACTTCACATTCCAAGATGTCTGGTTCTAGATGAGTGATCACACCATCGTTATTATGAAGATGGATGATGAAGATCCTTTTTTGTACAGTTCTTCCATGTATTCTTGCCACCTCTTCTTAATATCTTCTGCTTCTGTTAGGTCCAGACCATTTCTGTCCTTTATCGAGCCCATCTTTGCATGAAATGTTCCCTTGATATCACCCTTGATATCACTTTGGTTCACCGCCCGTCTGTTTGGCTGCCTCATTCCTGTACTCTGTGCAGCTGAAGGAACTGACGGGATCAGGTATCATGAGGGAGGAGGCTGTTTGAGACAAGATGAAGAAGACTGAAGCCTCAGACACTGAGGGCCGAAAGTGGGATGCACTGAGTCTTCAGGAGGCCCTTTTGACTTAAATCTCTTTTAGAAGGTGCCATCCTAGATAAAAGTGTTTTACTATAAAATAAAAAGCCTTTTTTTGTTTGTTTTTTGTATGTTGAGTTTTTTAAATTAATTTGTTTATTTTAATTAGAGGCTAATTACTTTACAATATAGTAGTGGTTTTTGCCATAGATTGATATGAATTAGTCATGGGTGTACATGTATGGAATATTTCTCAGCTATTAAAGAGAGTGCATTTGAATCAGTTCTAATGAGGTGGATGAAACTGGAGCTGATTATACAGAATGAAGTAAGTCAGAAAGAAAAATACCAATACAGTATATTAACACATCTATATGGAATTTAGAAAGATGGTAACAATGACCCTATATATGAGACAACAAAAGAGACACAGATGTAAAGAAAAGACTTTTGGACTCTGTGGGAGAGAGTGAGGGTGGGATGGTGTGGGAGAATGGCATTGAAACATGTATACTATCATGTAAGAAACAAATCGCTAGTCTAGGTTCCATACATGATACAGGATGCTTGGAGCTGGTGCACTGGGATGACCCAGAGAGATGATATNGGGTGAGGGTGGGATGGTGTGGGAGAATGGCATTGAAACATGTATACTATCATGTAAGAAACAAATCGCTAGTCTAGGTTCCATACATGATACAGGATGCTTGGAGCTGGTGCACTGGGATGACCCAGAGAGATGATATGGGGAGGGAAATGGGAGGGGGGTCCAAAGTTGGGAACTCATGTACACCTGCGGTGGATTCATGTCAATGTATGGCAAAATCAATACAGTATTGTAAAGTAAAAAAAAAAAAAAGTATCTATCCTTAGATGTCTAGCAGAATATTATTGTATCTGTGTGTGACTGACTGGCTTATTTGCACTTAGCACAGTGCCCTCAAGTTTCATCCATGCTGTAGAACATATCAGAAAGGCTACATCAAAATATTTTTCCTTTTTGAGGTTGAATAACTTTCTGATATATTTATACACCACATTTAATTTATCCATTAATCTACTGATGGACATTTAGGGGGCTTCTACCTTTTGGATATTTGTAAATGAAAATACTGCTATTAACATGAGTATGTAAATGTCTCTTTAAAATCCTGCTTTCAATTTTGAAAGTGGAATTGCTGGATCGTCTGATAATTCACTTTTGAATATTTTGAGGACCTGCCATGTTGTTGTCTGTATTGGCAGCATCTTCCAACATTCCTACCAACAGCGCATATGAGCTCTAATTTCCCCAGATCCATACCGACCCTTGCTGTTTTCTGGACTTTGTTGTTAATTTCTGCTTGTTTTTGGTTTTTGCATAGTTATTGCCGTAATGGGGGAAAGATGGCATCTCACCGTGGTTTTGATGTGCAGTCAGTTATTCATGATGTTGAACATCTTTCCATGTTAGCTACTTTTATATCTTCTTCAAAAGAGTCTCTATTCAAATGTAGTGCCCATTTTTAGTTAGCTTGTTTTGTTGTCATTGCTGAATTGTAGGGATTCTTTATATAGTCTTCTTCAGATATACAATTTGGAAGTATTTTCTCCCTTTCCCTAGAATGTCTTTTCACTCTGTTGATTGTATCCTTGAAGCATTGAAATTTTGAATTTTCATATGGTCCAATTTCATCTATTTTACTGAGTCATAACAATTTTGAATTATTGGAGTTGTTATAGAAGTACTAGACTTATTCTTGCTACCCATGTAAGAACAAAAACTAATCCCATGGGAATAATTGTGTTATAAATATAACAGCTAATTTGAAGTTAAGTGTCTAGAATATAAGCTTGAAGAAATCGAGATCATTCTAAAATATAGATCATTAGCTAAACAAGTAATTGTTGAATAGCAGGAAGGTGAGACTATTTTAATCAACATTGGGTATTTGCTTCTACAAATTTGCATATTGATCTTACAAGATCACCATGCCTATTTATTTAGTTTGCTACTATTGTATTTATTTGGCATATTTTGATTTGTAAATTAGATTTGATTTTCCCATGCACCCAGGCAGCATGACATCAGCTTATTCAAATTTTCTTCTTTAGTCTAGACTATTCATTCAGGTTCATCATCTGACTATTAGGAAATCTGGCTAACTTTGACTAAAAATGTACTTGCTAAAATCTGGCTTATTTAATGCTACATGATATAGTGGCCTTTAAAATATTTTGTTCACTAAATAGTTAAATGAATTATAATTGCTTAAAAAACACTAGTACCTTGCCTTTGTCAGAGTTAATAGTCAACAGAGAGATTCTTGGGTTAAATGAAGACTAATGTTCAAATAAATGAAGTGTAATTGGCAACAATTGTTCATTCTGCTAATTCTTTCCATAGCAATTTCAGATTCTGAAAGGTGACAATTTAGACTTAGAGTGTTCAAGATTTTCTGTTAATACCTGTGGCAATCACTAGTCTGACTTGTAATGACATCCCACAGACCTTTTAGTATGAGCTGTAAATTATTGAATAGGGCTCATTTACTGAAATAACCCTTTTTTATATGATACTTTCATTTTGTTCTTTTAACCATAACACAATGAAATTCTGTACTAAATTGACTAAATAATATTTTACTAGCCCAATAACATTTTAATTATTTTATAAATTCACATAAGACAAATATAACAAAGTATTGTGATTTGCAATTAAGGAGAGAGAAAAAGATTGAAATGAAGACAGAACAATTAGTTTGATTTAGTATTTTCTCCCATTAGACTGGTACTAACACTAAATAAACTCCTGGTGAAGTGTTATTGTTTAGGATATAATTAATAACAAATAGTCTTGCTCTCTGTATCAATAAATCATGTTAAGTGGCATAGCTTTGGGAGATGTAAAACAAACAACTCTTAAAAACAAACATAGTTTTAATGAACTGTGCTGAAAAGGGTAACAAATCTTTCTATCTTATGTACCCCAACCCTACCTAGGTGTAAAAGATCTGAGCATAATATATGAAAACAAGTGGTAAACCTTAAGATTACAATTTATTAAGATGAAAAAATAGCATATTTTAAAAAACATTAAACACACACACATATATATATCATACATGTATGTATACATATATATCACACACATATTATATATCATGTATGTATATATATATCACCAACAAGTTGAGAAGAATTAAATGTGTTTTGTTGATTCAGGCCCTCTGAGGAAGACACACTGAGATGAGAATAAATATTCAATAAATGTATTAGAAATGCTTATAAGGGAAAATATTGGAAGTAGCTAACTGAGGCTGGGAGAGCTATCAGATGCAAGTGTGAGCTAGAGTGAAGGAGAGAGAAGACAGAAAGAAAGGTGTTGGGGAAGCATTGTAGACTGGTACAACCTGAGAAATGTACAGCAAAATTGTTAGGAAGAACTCAAACCACAGTCATACAGCAGTGGCTCCATGTACCCCTCAGGAGTGGGCCTGCCACACTCCATCACTAGCTGGGTGCAGTCCATAGGAAGCACAGTCATGGTGGACATATAGCAACAAGTTTCAAAGTGCGTCAGGGGGAATCTGTGGTCAGTTACACTTATTTGTAGGAAATCTGAAGCACATCTTTATAGAAAACGTGATAGAGGAGGCTGGTGGGCTACAGTCCAAGCAGTCACAAAGAGTCAGACACGACTGGGTGACTTCACTTTCGCTTTCAAAAAAGTGTATTTATTAACTAATTGACCTGTAATTTTTTAACCCATGTAATTTTTTAATTGGGTAAATCTGTATGTATTACATACATAAATCTGTATTATTATGGCTTAAATTAATATACTTTTAGTGAGAGAAACAGATTTCAAGTAAGAGTTTAGAATGATATCCTATTGGTACAAAAATGACTCATCATCTTCAAATATATCTCTACGTATACTCATACATACAGAAATGGTTTCTGAAAAGTCAAATATGAAGTCAATGACATTGGTATTGCTAGGCAAATGGGAGCTGAGGTATTGGAGCTTCTACATACTTGTGGGAATGCATGTTTTTAATCTAATCTGACTGCTCTCATCTTTAAAGAATGCTTACTAGGGAATGGCAAACCACTTCAGTATTCTTGCCTTGAAAACCTCATTAACAGTATGAAAAGGCAAGAAGATAAGACACTGAAAGATGAACTCCCCAGGTCAGTGTGTGCCCAGTGTGCTACTGGAGATCAGTGGGGAAATAACTCCAGAAAGAGTGAAGAGACAGAGCCGAAGCAAGAGCAACACCCAGTTGTGGATATGACTGGTGATGGAAGTGAAATCTGATGCTATAAAGAACAACACTGCATAAGAACCTGGAATGTTAGGTCTGTAAATCAAGGCAAATTGGAAGTGGTCAAACAGGAGATGGCAAAGCTATGGTTTTTCCAGTGGTCATGTATGGATGTGAGAGTGGGACTACAAAGAAAACTGAGCACCAAAGAACTGATGCTTTTGAACTGTGGTGTTGGAGAAGACTCTTGAGAGTCCCTTGTACTGCAAGGAGATCCAACCAGTCCATCCTAAAGGAGATCAGTCCTGGGTGTTCATTTGAAGGACTGATGCTGAAGCCGAAATGCCAACACTTTGGCCACCTGATGTGAAGAACTGACTCACTGGAAAAGACCTTGATACTGGGAAATATTGAGCACCGGAGAAGGGGATGACAGAGGTTGAGATGGTTGGATGTCATCAGAGACTCAATGGACATGAGTTTGAGCAAGCTCTGGGAGTTGGTGATGGACAGGGAGACTTGGCGTGCTGCAGTCCATGATGTCCAGAGAGTCGGACATGACTGAGCCCCTGAAATGAACTGAACTACACTACTATACTTAATATAGCAAATAATATAATTGACTTTATTCCTTTGATGTTTCCTACTACTTACTATGTGTTTAAATTTGTTAATTCATAATTTCTGCTTTTTTCCCTAGTTTGAACAAAATATTATTTTAATATCTTAATTTTAAGCTTAACTTGGGTAATATTTTATTTATCTAATAATTATTTCATTAATTATTGTCTCCCTTTCTTCCAGACCCATGAGAAAACCTTTTCAAAATTATACGATAAAAAATGTTTTTTCTCAATCAAGTTGCTCTCATCTGTGTCTGATTTTTTTTGTTTTTTAGCTCTTTTAAATATGAGATATTTGAACACTTAATGTCCCAGTGTTATTCTTTTCCCCTACTAGAAATGAAACTCTGGAAGTTCTATTCCTTTTCTCTCCCTCCATATGTACAATTTCTTGTTTTCTCTAATTAAGTGTTTTATTTTATTTCGAAAATATTTTTAAACATTTCTTTATATCAGTACTCTTCTATTTAATTACTCTTGTATTTCAAGAATTGTTATGAAGCACTTATGCAATACATTCTCATGCCATCTCATTATCTAAAGGTATATAGCATTTTATGGTATTATCAATTTTAAGACACAACATTGTTTTAACTACATTATTTGTTTCTCTAAAAAGGAATGAAATCCTTCTCATAAAAGTATAGCAGAGTGCTCTGATTCCCTAGATTTGTTTTAACTTTGTAAAAGCCTCAAGAATTGTTATGAAGCACTTATGCAATACATTCTCATGCCATCTCATTATCTAAAGGTATATAGCATTTTATGGTATTATCAATTTTAAGACACAACATTGTTTTAACTACATTATTTGTTTCTCTAAAAAGGAATGAAATCCTTCTCATAAAAGTATAGCAGAGTGCTCTGATTCCCTAGATTTGTTTTAACTTTGTAAAAGCCAAACAAACATTTATAAAGCTATTTAATTAAGAATATTTCTAATATATCACTCAATATATTCAAAAAGTTATATATTTTAAAAAAGTTATAAGCATGATTTAAGGTGTTACTGAAAATTCTTCATTTTCCAAGTCACCTGCTATTAACGCCTTCAACTCAGCGTCATGAATTGTTTAAGTTTTCCCACAAGATGTCATCATCCTCTGTGGGATTAAGAGTGTTGGTAACTCAGACATCTCAAAAGAGGTGTCTATGCTTGTATTCCGTGGGATGGAAGTTTCCTGTCAGATCAAAGCCTTCTGCTCTTTGGTGTCTTCACATTTCTCTAGCTGCAGATGTGGAAAGGATTCAGACAGACTCTTTGATTCCACAGCAACTGAAAGTGTTCAGAAGCCGTCGTGCACACTTATTTCACTCTTCTCCAAGGGAGTCCACAGATCTCAGTGGGCCAGATCTCACCTCGGATCCACTTTGTTCTGGTTCTCAGCACAGGACTGTCAGCGCTGGGATCACGTGCTCATGTCTAACAGAGGAAGGTGATATGCGCCAGCTTTCCAGCAGAGTCTGAGTTCTCCCTTGCCTATTGGACACGGATGCTGATTGGCTAAGGANCGTCAAACAGGAGATGGCAAAGCTATGGTTTTTCCAGTGGTCATGTATGGATGTGAGAGTGGGACTACAAAGAAAACTGAGCACCAAAGAACTGATGCTTTTGAACTGTGGTGTTGGAGAAGACTCTTGAGAGTCCCTTGTACTGCAAGGAGATCCAACCCGTCCATCCTAAAGGAGATCAGTCCTGGGTGTTCATTTGAAGGACTGATGCTGAAGCCGAAATGCCAACACTTTGGCCACCTGATGTGAAGAACTGACTCACTGGAAAAGACCTTGATACTGGGAAATATTGAGCACCGGAGAAGGGGATGACAGAGGTTGAGATGGTTGGATGTCATCAGAGACTCAATGGACATGAGTTTGAGCAAGCTCTGGGAGTTGGTGATGGACAGGGAGACTTGGCGTGCTGCAGTCCATGATGTCCAGAGAGTCGGACATGACTGAGCCCCTGAAATGAACTGAACTACACTACTATACTTAATATAGCAAATAATATAATTGACTTTATTCCTTTGATGTTTCCTACTACTTATTATGTGTTTAAATTTGTTAATTCATAATTTCTTTTTTCCCTAGTTTGAACAAAATATTATTTTAATATCTTAATTTTAAGCTTAACTTGGGTAATATTTTATTTATCTAATAATTATTTCATTAATTATTGTCTCCCTTTCTTCCAGACCCATGAGAAAACCTTTTCAAAATTATACGATAAAAAATGTTTTTTCTCAATCAAGTTGCTCTCATCTGTGTCTGATTTTTTTTGTTTTTTAGCTCTTTTAAATATGAGATATTTGAACACTTAATGTCCCAGTGTTATTCTTTTCCCCTACTAGAAATGAAACTCTGGAAGTTCTATTCCTTTTCTCTCCCTCCATATGTACAATTTCTTGTTTTCTCTAATTAAGTGTTTTATTTTATTTCGAAAATATTTTTAAACATTTCTTTATATCAGTACTCTTCTATTTAATTACTCTTGTATTTCAAGAATTGTTATGAAGCACTTATGCAATACATTCTCATGCCATCTCATTATCTAAAGGTATATAGCATTTTATGGTATTATCAATTTTAAGACACAACATTGTTTTAACTACATTATTTGTTTCTCTAAAAAGGAATGAAATCCTTCTCATAAAAGTATAGCAGAGTGCTCTGATTCCCTAGATTTGTTTTAACTTTGTAAAAGCCAAACAAACATTTATAAAGCTATTTAATTAAGAATATTTCTAATATATCACTCAATATATTCAAAAAGTTATATATTTTAAAAAAGTTATAAGCATGATTTAAGGTGTTACTGAAAATTCTTCATTTTCCAAGTCACCTGCTATTAACGCCTTCAACTCAGCGTCATGAATTGTTTAAGTTTTCCCACAAGATGTCATCATCCTCTGTGGGATTAAGAGTGTTGGTAACTCAGACATCTCAAAAGAGGTGTCTATGCTTGTATTCCGTGGGATGGAAGTTTCCTGTCAGATCAAAGCCTTCTGCTCTTTGGTGTCTTCACATTTCTCTAGCTGCAGATGTGGAAAGGATTCAGACAGACTCTTTGATTCCACAGCAACTGAAAGTGTTCAGAAGCCGTCGTGCACACTTATTTCACTCTTCTCCAAGGGAGTCCACAGATCTCAGTGGGCCAGATCTCACCTCGGATCCACTTTGTTCTGGTTCTCAGCACAGGACTGTCAGCGCTGGGATCACGTGCTCATGTCTAACAGAGGAAGGTGATATGCGCCAGCTTTCCAGCAGAGTCTGAGTTCTCCCTTGCCTATTGGACACGGATGCTGATTGGCTAAGGAAATACATCTCAAGACTTGGAAGTAAAAATGAACAGGAAGCCCTCAAGGCTGTCATTTTCCTGGAGCCCTCTGCATATTCACATATTTATATTTTACACATTCTTTAGCTTATATATCCTTTCATTTGTTTTTATTATGTCCTGTGTTGTGTTGGTTTTATTCTTTTCACAAGAAGTTTTTCCTCCATGCCATTAACAACACTGTTTACATTTTTATGAAATATAAAGATCCTGTTAAATCCCACTCATTTATTGAACGTCAGTATGTCCTATAAATCCTATGGAGATTCTCTTGGTCTGTGTCATTATCAGTGAGCTATTGTGTGTCCTGAGTGTGATGGGCTGGTCTTCTCCGCAGGATACCGTTGAAGGGAGGAGGCAGAGCTCTGAACAGAACCCACCCAGATCCCACCACTTCCACTGCCATCCTTGCTCTTGCCTGGACGGATTCAGAAATCCTTTAGAATAGGCATGTTTCAATAATACTGCATATTTTATGTTTTTATCATCTAAAAATCCCCTGAGAAAACATAAGCTCCTCTCCCTCTCTTCTCTCCTTCCCTTTCCCAGTCAAGAGACTCCAAGTCATTAACCATGATTGTCAGGCACACAATTGATATTAAGTTTAGAAAAAACACTTTAACTTTTGCAAATAATGGCAATGCTTTCAGCCTATTTGGCAAGACAACAATTGAGCCTATTATCTAAAGCATACCTGCTATATGACTCATTTCTTTGAAATAAACTTCCCAGTTTCAACTCACTGATATTTTTCCTTGTAGAACATATTCCTACATAATTCGTTCTCTCCTTGTAAACTGTGCTATTCTTGTTCCTGTTTACAGAAGCCAGAGTGACTTTAGAGTTTTGTTTGTTTGTTTTGTTTTATTTAAATTCCTAGCGTTGGTCTCCAGAATTTTTGTTTCTTTCTTTCTTTAGATTTCCTGATTTCTTCAATTATCAATAGGATATTTTAAATCATTTTGTAGATTAATATTCATATTTTCTCCATTATCACTTCTGAATTTTAAGCTGTAGAGATCTTGAGGTTTTAATCTATTAACTCCATATATCTGTGAAGAAAATCTCCTTTGCTTTTCTTTTTACAATGTGCTCTTTCTTTCCTCCTTTCTCTTTGTTGTGTTACACAGTAAACACACAAGTACAGCCAAGCCCTCTGAAATAAGAATACCACCAGAAAGTAAGATCTTGAAATACAAAGTTGAATAAATTATAACTTATTCCCCTAGAATAACCCTTTCCATAAAGACAGGAACTAAGTAAACACATTATAAAACTATGTGGTGTCCTTTAAATGGAACATTTATCGAAATTTCAGAGATGAGCAAAAAAAGATATGATGACTCCCTGGAGTGAATGGGGGAACTGTCATAGGGAAGGAGGTACTCAGAGTTTGGGATTGACATGTACATGCTGCTCTATTTAAAATTAATTACCAACAAGGACCTACTGTCTAGCATAGGGCACTCTACTCAATATTCTATAATAACCTAAATGGGAAAATAATTTGAAAAGGAAGAAATAAATGTATATGTATAATCGAATCACTTGGCTGTATACTTGAAAGTAACACAACACTGTTAATCTACTATCCTCCAATAAAAAATAAAAATAAAGTAAAAGCAATATTAATATGTAGAAAAGGAATAAATATCATAGAGTATGATATAGATATGGCCCAAAAATGGAACTAACTTTAAAAGTCTAATGACTATTAACTATAAAAGGAGAGGAGGAAAATGATAAGCAAAAAAACAGAATGCTTATTCATGGGGAACTTTCATTCACTAGTCTCTGAAGAAAGAAACGTTAGAATGATATAAAGAAAAACATAATAAATAAGTGGGAAGGCATTTACCTTTCCCATTGATGTTACTATTTTTTCAAAAATGTTTTCTATACTTTTCGCCAAATTATTTTCAGAATCAATTTATGAACATAATGAGGGAACTGCTCTCAGAACTCTGTCCACTTGCCTTTTTATCTCTAAAAGTATTACATAAGTCAATATATTTATCCACTAAGCATTGTTCTAAATAAGATACTTCTATTTAAAGAATTCATATCTGAAAGCTAAAAATGTTTCACCGTGTAAAACAAGCCAAAATTTTAGCGAGTTCTAAAGAAAATCTCCAATGAGGAGTTTTAAAATGGGTAGGACAAAATTATTAAGATTGGAATCACATCAGATAGGCAAGATCTTCCATGCGTTTGGAACAATTTGCTGTTTTCCAAAATTATACACTCCATACATTAACTAGCACCTCAGTTCATTATTTTAGAACTTCTTTGCCATCACACTGGAAACAGAGTTTAATTAAAGAATTATAGATACATATGAATTTTCCCCAAAGGTCTAGGATGCTTAAATTCCAGTAGATCAGAGAATATTTACTACATTTTTTCAAATGTCAGTTTCCTAAATTTTCTCTGTTTACTCTTCTTTGAATTTTAGCCATTTGCATATTCTTTAATGCTATCCTACAAGTGGTTTTTATTTATTGAGTAATGATAATTGTGAATGCCTTAAATTAAAGCACCCGAGTTGAGATCTTTGCATTTCACAGACATCGATTGCCTGAGTTCTTGCCACAACAAACCGTCATTCTGTTGATAGCTTACTATCTGAAGTCCTTTGATTAAAGTAACAGCCATACTCTAAATCGCACTCTGTGAAAAAGTACATGTTTTATCAATGATCTAGATTACTTACAACTACACAGATTCTTATTTGATGCCTCTAATAAAGTTAACATATTTACTGTAGTATCATCTACAGTATTGTACCATTTATTGACTACATAGCAAAGATGTTGCAATTTTGTTTACAATTGGAGTAGTTTGAATCCTCTGTTATAACTCTCTGCTGGGTATATGGTGATAGAGGGGTTTAAAAAAGCAAGGGGACTCTGTCCTCATACCCCTACATTTTGAAATCTTCAGCAATATACCTGTTGCCGGCACTCACATCTTTCTGTGATCAGAAGGTCTAGTTTTCCCTCTTTAGGTTCCTGCCTCAACTACCATTTTCTGCAAATGAAGGGCAAGAATATCTGAAAAACTGCTCTTTATGTAGTTTTTCGTAACTGTATGGAGACTATATTGGAGACTAAAAGTTGGAGAATATTTGAGAATATTGCAGAATAAAAGACCCATGGCCCCATTTTGTATGCATTCTCACATGAAGATCCACACAGGCTTTATTTTCCCCAATTTAGCTAACTTTGATCTTTGATGTCCTATGAAAGTTTGACAACTCTCTGGCTATATTTCCAAAAGTTCCCAGATGTTCTCTATATAAAATTGATTTCCACCAAGACTACTCCGTCTTGAATTTCTTACCCTCATTATTCCAAATGAGAATCTGAATTCTTCTCTATTTTGAATTATTAAAAACAAACAAATACAAAAAACAAAGTCCCTTTCAACTAGTTTGATGTCGACAACCTTAGTGCTAATCACTCCTTTACTTTCCTGACCCCATCCTCCCCCCAGTGAGTAGGAAGAGGGTGGGGCATGAGCAATGGTGGGGCTGTAGTTCTTCCCCAGATCTTCTAGAAGGTTATCTCTTTTCAGATTCCTAGTATGCCCTGTACTCTAGTGCAGTATAACAGTAAAGAATGAAATCACTCTGCAATGCAGTTTTATTATTGTTTGATTTTTTAATTCCACTTATCAGGAAAAATGTAATATCTGAAGAACAAAACAGATTTTGTTTTGTTTGCTTTTTAAAGGTTATTTTCCATTTATGGCTATTGGTTATTACGAAATGTTAGCTGTATTCCCCACATTGTACATACGTCCCTGAGCCTAAGTTACAGCCAATTGGTTTTTTTTCAGCCAATTGTTTTTACCTGCCATTCTCCCACCTCTGGAATGCCCCACCAGCTGGTAACTGCTAGTTTGTTTTCCTTATCTATGAGTTTCCTTTTTTTTTTTTTTTTTTCTCCACTAATTATCCTACTACACTATCCGTTTCTAATCTCTCTATATATCTGTAATTAAATAAGTTTCTTCCTAGGACGCTGATTCCATCCCCACCTTCGAATTACCCTGGACCCACCAGGGCTGGACCCTGGCACTCATTCTCAACTTGGTTTTGACTCTTCAAAAACCTTTCCTTAATTCTGCTACAGCGGGGTTTTAGTTTGCTTTTATGGGACATATGAAGTTATTAATAGACACTTTCAGGAGCTAGTATTAACAGTACGGTCAGTTGGTTTGCAGTTCTCACACTTTTTGGTGGGTTTGTTAATTATTCTTTGTTATACAAAAGTTGCTGTAAAACAGAATAGTACTTATAGAGTGTTTGTCTCTTTGTCTAATTCAGTCTAATCTGTATATGGAATTCATTTGAAGGTATTTTTATACTTTCTATGATCAATTTTGAAGGCATCCAAATTTCTGTTGTCAGATTCCTTAAACTTTGCCCTTTTAAACATGTTTTTGGAGCTACAAAAATTAACCTTAGGCCTTCACTTTTCTTTCAGTATATACCAAGTTATTGATAGCCTCATTTTTACCTTATTGGTAAGTCTTTGCAAATCTATAATTTAGAGAAACTGTGTATCTCTCTGCCTCTCATTTACTGAAGGAGCAGAAAAGTCCTGAGTAGCATAAATATTTACTCAATTGAATAAGTGTTCATTTTCATCAGTACTTTTCCTAGTAATCAATATAGCCATTAGTGTTCTATGCTCTTATTTTAAAACCTCATATTAACTAAAAAGAAAAAGGGAGAAGTACTATACATTTTCCACACAAAGATGCATATTAATTGTGATGTGAAATTAAATTATTGTTGAGCATATCCTTAAGATAAATAGAACCATAGCATTGATTTAATATGAGAAAGTGACACATACAGCAGGAAAGACTTTTTAACTTAAAAAGAAATAAAGCAATATTTTTTCTCATTTTAAAATAATTTTAAAAATTATTAACAAAAATATCAAACATTGAAATAATAATTAGGGATAAATTAGATACACACACATTATTTGTAGAATTCAAGAAGAAAAAAAAATGGATTTGAGTAAAATATTAATTGTTTTTTCTTGTGACAATAATTAAATTTGAAAAGTCACCAAAAAAAATTGTCTTCGAAAAACAGATTTGTACAAAAGAAAAAAATTACTCAGAATATATAAAACAGAAAATGATTTTTTTATAAGGCTTGCAATAGAATGACTAAAGTAGAATTTAATTTTAAAATTATATAGTTATATAACACAGGGAGCTCAATTCACTACTCTGTGTTATCTACATGGGTTGGATGGAGTTAAGTGGTAAGGAGGAGGTTCAAGTGGGAGGGCACATATATATACATATGGCTGATTCACATTGTATGGCAGAAGCCAACACAATATTGTAAAGCAATTACTTTAATTAAAAATAAATTTTAAAAAGAGTAGAAAAAGACAATCAGCATTATTTGCACATTTCTTAAAATTATATACTTGTTGAAAGCTGAAATAAATACACTAATCAGTTTCTAGAATTTGAATTATTTTTCATTGTTATTTAATTCTTGACATTTTCTGTATTCTTAAATAACAAAAGTAAATTAAAATTAGCATATATTTAAAATCCATGATCCTTTTTATAATTGAAGTATAACTGATTCACAAAGTTGTGCCAATCTCTGCTATACAACAAATTTTCATTTAAATTAAATTTGAATGTGCCATTGAGATAAGCATTAAATGCAAAAGTACAGAGACATAAAGTTGAAATCTGAAAATACAAACAATATCTTTTGACATGAATTGGGTTCTAAATTGAAGAACAGAAGGACATACTGCAAGGAGGTTACACGATAAAGGTTTGCTAAAGGAAGCAAGATCATTAAGGTAGTTTTTTAGAAATAAATTAACTCAAAAGAAATTATAAATAATTTAACTAAAAGGATAATTAATGGAAATAAAACAAAACCTTAGTGTATTCCTATTCAGTGCATGGGAGAAATGTGTATATTTGCATGTGTGGTTATAACTCTTAAATTTAATCCTACTCTTTTACAAATCTTTAGTTTATTTCCTTATTGCTGTAAAGTATTACTGAATTTTTACTAAAATGCCTGAAATTTTGAACAACTATTGGTAAAGTTATCTTTGTAGACAATTTTGTTTTAATTTTTTTAATTGGAGGTATACTTGCTTCACAAAACTGTGCTAGTTTCTTCTGTACACCAGACTGAATTTGCCATATGTACACACACATCTTCTCCCTTCCAGGTTTCCCGCCCATCTAGGTCACCACACAGCACTGAGTGAAGTTCTTCACACTCATCAGCAGGCTCTCACTCATTATCCATTCCATGCATAGCTGTGTAGACATGTCAATCCCAATTCCCCAATTCATCCAATCCCCCTTTCTGCTCTTGGTGTCCATATATTTGTTCTCCATATTTGTGATTTTATTTGTGCTTTGTATTTAAGTTGTCTGTTCCACTACTCTGGATTTCACAAATACATTTGAATATATATTTGTAATTCTATTTCTGGCTTTCTTCACTCTATATGACAATCTCTAGGTCCATTCGCATTTCTACAAATGGCCCAGTTTCACCGCTTTTAATGGCTGAGAAATATTTCTTTGTGCATATGTATAGCATCTTCTTTGTCCATTCATCTGTCCATGGACATTTAGGTTGCTTCTATGTCCTGGCTATTGTAAACAATGCTGCAGTGAACACTGGGGTGAATGTATCTTTTTGCATTACGGCTTTCTCTGTATATATGCCCAGGAGTGGGGCTGCTGAATCACATGGTGGCTGTTTTTAGTTCTTTTAAGGAAACTCCATACTGTTTTTCATTGTGGTTGTATCAATTTACATTCCCACAGCACATGAGGGTTCCCTTTCCTCCCACACCCTCTCCAGTATTTATTGTTTGTAGATTTTGTAATGATAGCCATTATGACTAATGGGAGGTGACCCTCATTGTAGTTTTGATTTGCATTTCTCTAATAATGAGTGAGGTTGAGAATCTTTTCCTGGACCATCTGTATGTCTTCTTTGGAGAAACGTCTATTTGGGTCTTCTGCCCATTTTTTTGATAAGTTTGTTCTGTTTTGTTTTTGATATTGAGATGCATGAGCTGTTTGTAGATTTTGGAGATTAATTACTTGTAAGTTGTTTCATTTGCAAGTATTTTTCCCATTCCAAGCATTGTCTTCTCTTATTTATGATTTATTTTGATGTACAAAAATATTTAAGTTTAATTAAGCCTATTTTTTATTTTTCTATTTTTATTACTCTAATTGGTGGATCAAATAAGTTCTTGACATGATTCATGCCAAAGAGTGTTCTTCCTATGTTTTCCACTGAGAGTTTTGTAATGTCCAGTATTTCATCTAGACCTTTAATCCATTTTATTTTTGTGTGTGGTATCAGAGAGTGTTATAATATCACTCTTTTACATGTAGCTGTACAGTTTTCCTGGCACCACTTATTGAAGAGACAGTCTTTTCTCATATATATACTGATCTTGCTGGATGAAGCACAAGTTGGAATCAAGATTGCCAGAAGAAATATCAATAATCTCAGATATGCAGATGGTACCACCCTTATGGCTGAAAGCAAAGAAGAACTAAAAAACCTTTTGACATGCACCACTTATTGAAGAGACAGTCTTTTCTCATATATATACTGATCTTGCTGGATGAAGCACAAGTTGGAATCAAGATTGCCAGAAGAAATATCAATAATCTCAGATATGCAGATGGTACCACCCTTATGGCTGAAAGCAAAGAAGAACTAAAAAACCTTTTGACAAAAGTGAAAGAGGAGAGTAAAAATGTTGGCTTAAAGCTCAACATTCAGAAAACAAAGATCATGGCATCTGGTCCCATCATTTCATGGCAAATAGATGGGGAAACAATGGAAATTGTGAGAGACTTTATTTTGGGGGGCTCCAAAATCACTGCAGATGGTGACTGAAGCCATGACATTAAAAGACACTTGCTTCTTGGAAGAAAAGCTATGACCAAACTAGACAGCATATTAAAAACTAGAGACATTACTTTGCCAACAAAGGTCTGTCTAGTTAAGGCTATTTCCAGTGGTCATGTATGAATGTGAGAGGTGGACTAGAAAGAAAGCTGAGTGCTGAAGAATTGATGCTTTTGAACTGCGGTATTGGAGAAGACTCTTGAGGGTCCCTTGGATGGCAAGGAGATCCAACCAGTCCATCCTAAAGAAAATCAGTCTTGAATATTCATTGTAAGGACTGAGGCTGAAGCTGAAACCCCAACACTTTGTCCACCTGATGCAAAGAACTGACTCCTTTGAAAAGGCACAGGTGCTAGAAAGATTGAAGGTGGAAGAATGAGGTGGTTGGATGGCATTCCCAACTCAGTGGACATGAGTTTGGGTAAACTCTGGGATTTGGTGATGGACAGGGAGGCCTGATGTGCTGTAGTCCAAGGAGTCACAAAGACTCAGACATGACTGAGCAACTGAAGTGAACGGATTCTTATCTTCTTTGTTATAGATTATGTGATCATAGGTGTGTGGGTTTTCTCTGGGCTTACTATATTGTTCCATTTATCTATATTCCTTTTTCTGTTTTTTTTTTTTTTTTTTTTCGCCAGTACAATACTATCTTGATTATTGTAGCTTTATAGTATAGTCTGAAATCAGGGAGCCTGATTCCTCCAGCTCCATTTTTTTCTTTCTCAAGATTGCTTTGACTATTTGCAGCCTTTTGTGTTTCCATACAAATTGTAAATTTATTTTGTTTAAATTCTGTGAAAGATGCCATTAGTAATTTGATAGCAATTGCATCGAACCTGTAGATTGCTTTGGATAATATAGTCATTTTGACAATATTGATTCTTCCAATCCAAGAATATGGTATATCTCTCCATCTGTTTGTGCTGTGTTTTATTTCTTTCATCAGTATTTTATAGTTTTCTGAACACAGAAATATAATACCTCCTTCAGTTCAGTTGCTCAGTCGTGTTCGACTCTCTGTGACCCCATGAATTGCAGCACGTCAGGCCTCCCTGTTCATCACCATCTCCCGGAGTTCACTCAGACTCATGTCCGTTGATTCCGTGATGCCATCCAGCCATCTCATCCTTGGTCGTCCCCTTCTCCTCCTGCCCCCAATCCCNGTTGTTGTTGTTGTTGAAAGAAGAGGATCACTTTAAACTAGGGACACACTGAGTCGGAGACATCGAAATTGAGAAGGCAGCGGGACAGGAGTTTGGATTTCAGGAGACAGTTTGGGAGTTTGGGGGATTTACTTAGTATTTAAAAAGTTGTGACGTGAAATGAGGTCACTGAGGGAACTACTTTCAAGAAAAGAAGCACACACTGAGATCTGGGACCCAGCTACATACAGATTGAGGAGATGAGCTACAAAAGGAGGCTGAGCAAACCAGTGAGTAGGGGAAAGCCAGAGAAAGGGGTCCTTTGGAAGCCACGTTAAGAAAAATTCCTAAAATGTATGGCAAGCTCTAAAGCTCTCACCCACTGAAGTTCAGCCCTATTCTTGCTTTATTGGGAGAAAGGAAGTTGAGCTCCAGGAAGGCCTTTGATCTTACTTACCACATGCCCTTCACTCCAGTAGCTTATCTCATCATTCCAGTGAAAGCCAAGCTTCTCAGAAATCATCGGGTCTGCCAGTCACACTTACGAAGGGGAATAAATAAAATGGACCATGATCTTGTACAACACACGGAATTCAGCCACTATTCTATAATGACTATATGTGGAATATAACCTTTAAAAACTGTGAATCGCTGTCTTGTACATCTGAAACTTATACAGTATTGTACATCAACTATCAATCAGTTCAGTTGCTCAGTCGTGTCCAACTCTTTGAAACCCCATGGACTGCAGCACTCCAGGCTTCCCTGTCCATCTCCAACTCCCAGAGCTTACTCAAACTCATGCCCATCCGAGTCAGTGATGCCATTCAACCATCTCATCCTCTGTCTTCTCCTCCCGCCTTCAGTCTTTCCCAGCATCAGGGGCTTTCCCAATGAGTCGGCTCTTAGCATCAGGTGCCAAAGTATTGCAGCTTCAGCACCAGTCCTTCCAATGAATATTCAGGACTGATTTCCTTTAGGATTGATTGATTTCATCTCCTTGCTGTGCAAGGGACTCTCAAGAGTCCTCTCCAACACCACAGTTCAAAAGCATTAATTCTTCAGCGCTCATCTTTCTTTATGGTCCAACTCTCCCATCCATACATGACTACTGGAAAAACAACAGCTTGGAATAGATGGACCTTTGTCAGTAATGTCTCTGCTTTTTAATAGGCTGTCTAGGTTTGTCATTGCTTTTCTTCCAATAAGAAAGCATCTTTTAATTTCATGGCTACAGTCACAATCTGCAGTGATTTTGGAGCCCAAGAAAATAAAATCTGCCACTGTGTCCACTGTTTCCCCATCTATTTGCCATGAAGTGATGGGACCAGATGCTATGACCTTAGTTTTTTGAATGCTGAGTTTTAAGCCAACTTTTTCATTCTCCTCTTTCACTTTCATCAAGTATACTTCAATTGAAAAATGAATGAATTAAATAAAATTTCAAAAAAGTTTTTTTGAATGACCAGGATCACACTTCAATATTTACAAAGTGCTCTCTCACACAGGCTCCCCGTGGAACCCTACAACCTCCCTGTGACATAAGAAGGGGTTGTCCGCAAATGTGCAGATTGAAATTAAAAAAAAATAATAGTAATTCCATTGCAATTTGTTCAAAGTCAGCCATTTCAGACTGTAGAAAAGCTTGATGAGAATTTGACTCCTCTGACCTCAGATCTCTGGATTCCATCTCCCAAATCATATTGCTTGCTGTGTAAATGAGGAAAAAACCAGCTTCTTCTAAACCTCAGTAGGCAAGTTTCTCCCAGAAACAGAGAAATACACAACTAATATTTGCACACTGCTTAGTGGATCATGCTATCATGTGCTCATTACCAAAGAAAGAAAAGAACCAAGCCTCAACTGAATGAGTTATTGAAAGCACAATTAAACAGATGCAAGAAATATGGCTGTTTTTCTTTGCCTCACCATCATCTTACATTACACTCTACTGAAGCTGAGTTGCCAACATGATCATCATTTCCTCTACTTTTCCAGAGCTTCCCTGGTGACTCACATGCTAAAGACTCTGCCTGCAGTGCAGGAGACGTGGGGTCAATCCCTGGGTCAGGAAGATCTCCTGGAGGAGGACATGGCTACCCATTCCAGTATTCTGGCCTGGAGAATTCCATGGACAGAGAAGCCTGGTGAGCCCCAGTCCATGGGGTTGCAAAGAATCAGACATGACTGAGCAACTGATACTTCACTTCTACCTTTCCAAGTAGGACTCAATCCTGATCTAAAGCAAGATATCATGTACTAGCAGAGTCTTAACCAAAGTTACAGCTTTTTATTTAGTGTCAAGGAAATTCAGTTACTTGTAGCCTTTCAGTCTCAGGCAAATTAAAGAAAGTTTAGATCCTAGAAGTAAGCAGGAAAAACTTCAAGCTTTTTAAAAAAACTAATTTCAAGACTGATAATCAATATACTGGTCAAGGCTTGGCAGCCTGAAAATTTTAGGACTCGCTTCAGACATCTAGAAGCAGAGGACTACATCTGTTTGTTGTTTAGTCACTAAGTTGAGCATGTCCAAATCTTTGTGACCCCATGGACTGTAGCCCACCGGGCTACTCTGTCCATGGGACTCTCCAGGCAAGAATACTGGAGTAGGTTGCCATTCCCTTCTCCAGAGGATCTTCCTGACCCCAGGATTGAACCCAGGTCTCCTGCACTGCAGGCAGATTCTTTACCATCTGAGCCACCAGGGAAGCCCATTGGTATCTACAACCCCCCAATAAAAAGATGTATACAATGCGGTATCTATAACCCCCCAATAAAAAGATGATGTATACAATGCAGAACAGCCCCAAACAATCCTAAAATTCCATTCTTCAACTGTATACAATTTTGCAGTTGAGTCTCAGTATGCTGAGCCAGCAGTCCATGAATACAGAACAGAGAACAACAACACAGAACATGGAAGTCACAGAGCTACTTGGATTTCCAGTCCAAACTAGGAAGTAAGGGTTCTGAATCTCAAAGGACAATCTGTCCTGCCTGGAAACAGGCTCCTGCCTTTCACACAGCTATCAGCTCCTTCTCAGCTTCTGTGGTTAACTCTAAAACTAAGTGGCCAAGGATCATTTAAGAAACAACCTAAAGACCTTTTGAATCACTTCCTGAGAGGGACCCAAGGTGGAGGGCACGCCTTATTTAGCTGAAGAACACTGATCACCCTCCCCATCCTAGGTGCCCTGGAGTAGAAACAAGGCGAAGGCAGGCAGAATAACTCCTGCGAAAAGGGAACAGCATACTTGCCGAGTTCTTTCAAGAATCACCAAGCACTGTGAGCAGAGCGAACATAGCAGGTGCTGGGTGGCAGCCTGCAGGGCACACATGGGCATCCCTGACCCAGGCAGGGCAGGCCCTGGTGAGACATTCCTGGCGGAAGTAGGGCCCAGACAGTTGCCATGGCTGCTGCCACCTCTGCCTCCTGCTCAAGCAGGAGACCTGGGATAGCCCAGGGGCAGCAGTGCCTACTGCCAGGGCATTCCTATCACTTACGTTCTTGACACTCATATCTTTGGCTTAGACTTCAGAGTGAATATAACTCGACATTGCCAACAACACAGGCAAGTTCTGAGATTTACTCTCAAGGAGAAGACAAGATAGGGATGAAACCCTCAGTAAGAAGCAGGTGTTGAAGGAACATACTGTGTTCAAAGCCAGCATTTAGACACCAGGAAGTAAAGCCATTCAGCTTGCAGTATCACCAGCCCTTTGTCCACAGTGTCTGCCACCAGGAACACCTTCCACCTACCACCAGCGACTCCCAACTCCACAGAGCTGTTTTCCCTTGTGTTTCCTTGTGTCCCTGTGCCCCCTTTTCCCTGAAAGCCCTTGCACAGCATCTTTCAGAGAATGAGGGGATGGAAAAATGTCTGCCCTTTAAAGGCTGAACTCACCAAGCTAAGGAATTCACATGAAGGCTCTCCCACTAGCATGAAATTATACTATTTCCAAGGTCGCTCTGGGACTAGGGCTCCAATCTGAGAAGCGTGAACTGTTTGAATGAAAGACTTTGAAGGGGCAGGGGGCACTGAACTCTTCTCTCTCCCACCTGCACTCTGATACAAAGGACTGCTCCCACTGGAAAGCAAGTCAGAGGGAAATTCCATCTCAACCATCCTGACTTGCTGATAATTTCCAGATACTCTGTATCAAGGACACCCACCCATCCGCCCCTATGCTTTTTCAGACAGAGAGAAAACTTAGCCAAAAGGAAGTCAGCTTGCTGACAGTCAGATTTTTCTGGACTTCCCCATCCTCCGGAAACTCACAAGACAGGTTCGCTGGTCTGGCCAAAGAGGAACAGCATCTGATGGGCCAAGACAGGGCTGGTGGTTAAAGATGTGAGGGAAAGCAAACGTATAAATGAGGGTCAACTTAATGAGTTCTGAGTTCCCTGATGTGTTTAATGACGTCTCTGTACTCCTGATTGTTTAAAACTCATGCTTCCTGCTTTTCCAGTCTGTGTCCACCCTACAGCCCTTTCCAGCACTGGCCTAATTCTCCCAGTCTCTCTCTACCTTCCTCCAACTGTACCAAGAAGCATTCAAGGTTCACTCATCCTCTGTGGCAAGCATCCTTTCCTTAGTTCCTCTAAACTATTTTTATTATCAATTCAGGTTAAGTCTCCCCCTCCATCCTTTCAGTCCCTCTCCCTGATGTGAGCAAACAGTAAAGATAGAAGATGAGAATGAATGTTGCTCAATATCCAAACTTCCCCTGTCCCCACTGCATCCGACAACAACAACAAAAAAACTATTTGTCACCTGTCTGGTCAACTGTATGGGAGACCCTCACAAGATGGGGTTGGTTTCCCGAAATCAGAGGAGAGGAGCGTGGAGCAGAAAGAAAAAGAGCAGGCAAACAACGAACCTTCATATGATGTTACTCAAAGTTGGTACAAAGCCTTCCTGCTGGACCGTCACTTGGAATATGCAGGTTTCTAAACATAACATAGAACCTACAGGACCAGTGTCTTGGAGGTGTATGAAATACGTGTTTCAAAGGAGAGCTCTGCATTGTCTACACACGGCACACCCTTCCAGACCATCATGCTCCAAGCTCTCACTGCCCTTGAGCTTTCAGGTGTGTCTGGCTGCTCAGTTGCTCTGTCACTCAGCCGTGTCTGACTCTTTTGCAACCCCATGGACTGTAGCCCACCAGGCTCCTCTGTCCATGGGATTTCCCAGGCAAAAATACTGGAGTGGGTTGCCATTTCCTCCTCCAGGGGATCTTCCTGACCCAGGAATCAAACTCAAATCTCCTGCGTCTCCTGCATTGCACACAGATTGTTTATCACTAAGCCACACACACAACTCTTTAAATGATAAGTGACTGGTAGACATTACATTGGTCACTGTCCAGTTTTGAGTGACTTCCCTCCCCACCCTGCAGGAAAAAATCAGATTTGCCGCCATATGCAATCCAATCCCTTCATTCAATATAAGCATATGCTTTTTGACTTTTTCCCTTTGAATTGCTTACAGTGTCTGCCGAGTTCCTTAACCCAAGTAAAACAGAACCGTTAACCTGTGTTCATTTTCACAACTGCGTGAGAGAAATCATTTTACTTTTTTCTGAGTATCAGCCTTTTATTGGGGTAGCAACCCACGCATCTCTATCTAAAAAGGTACGCCTAGGCACTGCAAAGTAGGGAAAAGCGCTGCTGTGTAACAGGGTTGACAAAAGACAGCTCTCCTGTCAAATGTGGCCAGCCAGCTTCTTTCTGTAAATAAAGTCTTCTTGGAACACGGCTGCGCCCATCCATTTATTTATTATCTGTGGCTGTTTTCAACCTACAACAGGGAAGTTGTGACAGAGATGCTATGGTCTGCAAAATTGAAAATCTTTACTGTCTGGTCCTTTATAGAAACACGGTGGCAGCTCTTGCTCTAGGGGTGTTGCTTTCAAAGATCTGTATTTACCAAGTGAATCTTTCATAGTCCCTTCAAGGCAAAAAGATTCAGGTCGGCTATGGGGATCAGCTGTGCTGCAGAAAACTCAGTAGAAATGCTGATGCAGGGTTTGACACCAGCTCTCTATGGCGAAAGGAGGTGCACAAGAAAATTGAGTATGAGGCTCTGAAGAAAACACATTTTGTGGAGGAAGCATGGACCTCCAGAAAAAGTTCCCATCTTAGGAAGTTATGGAAATTCCTTCACATACTCATTCAACAAGCATGTATGGGGCACCTACTGTTGTTGCATACAGCATGCATTTACTAGCTGTATAACCCAGAGCACTCAAAACTCTCCGGGCCTCAGTTTTCTCATCTGTAAAATGCGGATGTTAATGTGTATGCCTCAGTTTTCTCATAAAGTGGGGATATTAACATAGTATCTATCTTAGAAGGTTTTCATGAGGCTTTAATGAGTCACACATAACCCTTAGAACAAAGGCTAGTAGGCAGTAAACACTATCAATTACTGCTATATTATGGCTAGAGCTCCCAGTTATACACCAGTTGTTACAGCAGACTCCCCATGTGCATTCTCTCTAAACTGTACAGTTACCATGCAAATTGAGATTTCCATTTTACTGCTGCAGAAACAAGCCCAAAGAGGTCAAATGACATTTCTCAGAATGCAAGATACAGGCAGAATTGAAACGTACAATTCCGAAGTCTAGGCTTTTTTCAGTAGAAGCTCCCTCTCTCAAGGTCTAAAGAGATGGTGACCTCGGGATTGCAGGTCTATGCTGACAAGATGTTCTAAATTTCTCTTCTGATTCAAAGTTTGGCTGTGGTATAGCATGTTTCTCATATGAGGCATCTAAATATTTTCCTTTGGGTAGTAAGAACAGAGGAGACGATATTCCCATGATGAAAAAAGTTAAAAAAAAAA
>SJYX01005974.1:21562-43779 GCA_006410675.1 Oreotragus oreotragus
CGAGGATGAGATGGCTGGATGGCATCACGGACTCGATGGACGTGAGTCTGAGTGAACTCCAGGAGATGGTGATGGACAGAGAGGCCTGGCGTGCTGCGATTCATGGGGTCGCAAAGAGTCAGACACGACTGAGCGACTGAACTGAACTGAACTGAACAGGACCTACTAGATTAATTCTCAGATGGGGAAGGGTTCTAGTGGGCCAAGGAATAAAGGTGTACTTGGCAACCCACCCTAGTATTCTTGGCTGGGAAATCCCATGCACAGAGGAGCCGGGTGGGCTACAGTCCAGGAGGGGCAAGAGTCAGAGATGACATAGAGACTAAACCACCACCACCCTTTCATTTCCCTTTCTAGTTATCTCTGTGCTTTAGCTGTTAGAAACGTTTTCTTTATTTCTTTGTATATCCCCTGTTTTCTTCCACTGGAAAAATATTTCCCTTTAACTGGTCATCAGAGGTACCCATGCAGGATGTGATGGAGACACCAAGCAACACACACAGTGTTCCTTCCCACAGGCAATTTAGGCTGTAGCTGGGGAGACAATCCCACATGGACAAAGCGATGAGCAGAAGAAACGAGAGTGACTGAAAGCCACTCACCAGGCACCAAACAAAAAAGCTAGTGTTTGACTTCAAGAAGGAAAGGGGAATAAAAAAAATCTCAGTGAGGATTCACTGCAGGAAGAGGCACTCCTTCTGGGACCCGAGAGTGGGCGCTTGTCTAATACTCGGAGATGAATTTTACAAGGAGACACACATCCTGACAGAGCAAAAGACTTTTATTGGGAAGGGGCATCTGGGGCGGAGAGCAACAGAGTGAGAGAACCCAGGAGGACTGCTCTGCCACATGGCTTGAAGGCTCACGGGGTTAGTTTCTGGGTTGTCTCTTGGCCAATCAGCTTGCTTGGCCCATATCTGGTGACTTGGGGTGCTTCCTGGTGGTACCTGTGTCTTTCAGCCAAGATGGCTTCCAGCGGGAGGGTTTCTGGGAGGTTGGGGCAGGACACACTGTCTCCTCCCTTGTCCTTTTGCCCCCTCCCAAATTCTCCCAGTTAGTTGTTGGTGGCAGCACCACGTTCTTTATCAGGACTTCCTGATGTGAGACAACTCTTGCAAACGATTATCATCATGCCTGGCCAAGGTGAGCAGTTTCGGTCAACAGTTCCCTCACAGATTCACGATGTAAGACTGAAGGCTGGAAAATAACTTCGGAAAACCAGGCCAACATACTGAGCATCCTGGGAGAGTTTATTTGGCAATAATAGCTCATTTAGGCAAAAGCAGTCTGGTACACAGGCCACAAATGTGAGTGCTCCTGAAATGCCCTTGACAAAGCTCGTTATTGTACATATACTGGGTATGGACAGGCTAGTTCTGGCTCTTCAGTGGTACTAGGACCTACACATGACAACCTGGATATGTTCTGGATAGAAGAGACAGAGGAGTATATATAAGGATCACAAACTAAGGAGTAACTCAAGAATCTGAGATCTGGTGCTTGGATCTGAATCAGACAGAGCTGGGTCATCAGGATCTCATCCAAGCTCTTCTGTGTCCTTTGAAGCTGCAAGTTCCTTTCATTTCATTAATTGCCTCTCAGAGAAAGCAGTGGGTAATGTTCGGTCAGGTCCAAGTAATGATACTTCTTTGACCATCAGCCTTGAGGGAAAAGTTGGATTAAACCTATGGTGGTTTTATATAGTACTTTTGGGGAGTTATATCTTGGCATTGTGAGTTGCATTCTTGATAAAGCCTGTTCTCAAAAGCATGTTGCTGAGGCTGAGAGGAAAGCAAGAAATAAAAGCCAAGGAACAGTTACGTTCTTAGGAAGTGCCACCGGAGCTGAAGAATAAGAAACAAGCGTGTGGCCTTGAAGACGTCCCTGGCAGTCCAGGGGTTAGCATTTCACTTTCCTGTTCAGGGGGTGCAGGTCCTCCCCTGGTCGAAGCTATGATCCCACATGCCAAAAACCAAAGCATAAGACCAGAAACAATATTGTAACAAATTCAATAAAGAGCCACGTTAAAAAAAAAAGGTGTGGCCTTGACAGATAGTTAAACCTTAGAGAATAAACAAGACAAAAATACTATGTACACTGAAGAATTTCTTTCTAAATTCATGGCTATATGTTAATGAGATCAAATAGAAAATGACTCATGGTGAGATCTACAATAGCAGAGATAAGATACAAAAACATGTTCTTTAATTCTTCAAGTCTGAGAACTAAGGGGAGATTGTGTCTGCATGGCCACACAAACAGATTTGAAAGGTTAAAAATTCACACAAACAATTACTTTCTTCACTTATGCAAAGGCCCAGATTGCTGCCTTTCCCACTAAACTGGTGAATAGGGCTTTGTCTCAAGGATCCTTGAGATTCAGCCTTTGTTGAGAATCCCTGGGGGATGGGGAGGAGCAAGTAGGGGCAAGAGAGGAAGCATAAGGTGGTTTAGAATACAAGATAATTTTTTTTAATGGAACAGATTTTTTTTTTCTCTTCTTTAAGGTTTCTAATCAGTTGACTTTATTCTTTCCATTACATTTTTAAAAATTTTATGTTGAAGTACAGTTGATGTACAATGTTGTGTTAGTTTCAGATGTACAGCAAAATGATTCAGTTATACACATACATGTATCCTTTTCCAGATTCTTTTCCCATATAGGTTATTACAGAGTATTAAGTAGAATTCCTTGTGTTATACAATAGGTCCTTGTTGATTATTTATTTTATGTATAATCAATTTTGGGGGGGCACACCACACCACTTTTGGAATCTTAGTTCCTGGACCAGGGATAGAACTTGAGCCCATGGCAGTGAAATCGAGACGTCCTCATCACTGGACCACCAGAAAATTCCCCAAAAGACAAGATAATTCTTAATGCAACTAAGTACTTTTTGTTAGAGTCCCAGGATATGTCCCAAATTGTGGAGCCCTACCAACACACACTTCTCAGAAAGCATTCCTGGCTCTTTGTGACCCCTAAGCTGAGAGCTCTCTGTGCACAGCCCACCCTTCCTGTACTGGGGCTACTTGTCACTCTGAAGTCCAGGGTCCAAGGCCTTGAGTGATCGTTGTGATCCTCTAGCCCGCTAAACATACCTGAAATGTGATTAAAGAGGAAAAAAGAAATAAAAAGACATCAGGATTAGGATTTCATTGTTGATTACTGAGAGAAAACAATGGTACTGGATTGGTTAGGAGTATGAGATCCCCAACTCAAACTAGCTAAAGCAACATGATAAAGTTATTTAAGGATCTGTCGGTTTTTTTAGTCACTGAGTTGTGGCTAACTCTTTTACAACCCCATGGACTGTAGCGCACCAGGCTCCTCTGTCCATGGAGTTTCCCAGGCAAGAATACTGGAGTGGGTAGCCATTTCCTTCTCCAGGGGGTCTTCCCAACCCAGGAATCAAACCCATGTCTTCTTCTTGGCAGGCGGATTCTTTACCACTGAGCCACCAAGGAAGCCCCTAGTTTGTCGTGGTGTCTAACAATTACAGTTAAATTGTGTTTTATCCCTAGAACCACACTTTCAATATCACGGTGCTTTGCAGAGAGAAAGTGAGCACTGTATAAACAAAACTGCAGCAAAGGGACATTTATGTTTTAACTTGGTGGAGTTGGGTTTTTTTTGTTACTTTGGTTGAAATACAGTCCCTTACTATTTAGAAAAGAACAAAAAGGAGCAGTTTCCTGATCCACCTGATAAAAACTTTTGGGCGTAGACTCTCTTTCATCGTCCCTGGTATTGACTCTAAGAGTCAAAACATTAGGTTTAAATAGAAAAGAATGTGTTGCAAAAAGGCAAACAAGGTTCTAATTTTTAAAAAATGAAACCTGAAAGCAAGACTTGAAAGAGAGTCTGAGTATAAAGTTCTATGTGTAAAGGATGTTTATTGAATTTATATTCTTTATTTTATTTTTTGTTTGGGCAAGAAGCAATCCAGATTTCTCTTCAGAATATGAGCTGTGACATCATTATTATTATAGGTGGACTTTGCATTCTCTTTCCCCATTTACAAGCAGTCTTGTTTTCCGAATGGTTATAACTTATTTACACAGAGAAGAAGTTTTGCATAAACTTTTGCTTACCAAGATGGGCTTCTCAGGTGGCAGAGTAGTAAAGAATCTAAAGAATCCTCCTGCCAAGCAGGAGACAGAGATTCGATCCATCCCTGGGGCAGGAAGATTCCTTGAGGGAGGAAATGGCTGCCCACCCCAGTATTCTTGCCTGGAAACTTCCGTGGACTTCCAGAGGAGCCTGGTGGGCCACAGTCCATGGGGTCGAAAAGAGTCGGACACAGCTGAGCAACTGAGTGTGCATGTGTAGCTGCTTACCAAGCAGAGCTCAAGAGTACTTCACACTGTATTTCTGGAATTCTCTCCTTTTTTTTTTTTTTTGGCTGCTCCATGTGCCCCCTACAGTGAAAACATGGAAATTTAAAATGAAATTTTGAAAGATAAATAGAAGTAGACAGAGTAGAGTAGTAGCAGTAATCTTAAAAACAGGTCTAGTAGTCTGCTAAGGCTGCCATAACAGAATACCACAGACTTGGCAGCCCAAACAGAAGAAACTCACTTCCTCACAGTCTTGGAGGCTGGAAATCTGAGGCCAAGGTGCTGACGGGTCTGTTCCTGTGGGGCCTCTCCCCCTGGCTTGCAGATGGGTCTCGGGTCTGTCCCTGTGGGGCCTCTCCCCCTGGGTCTGTTCCTGTGGGGCCTCTCCCCCTGGGTCTGTTCCTGTGGGGCCTCTCCCCCTGGGTCTGTTCCTGTGGGGCCTCTCCCCCGACGGGTCTGTTCCTGTGGGGCCTCTCCCCCTGGGTCTGTTCCTGTGGGGCCTCTCCCCCTGGGTCTGTTCCTGTGGGGCCTCTCCCCCGACGGGTCTGTTCCTGTGGGGCCTCTCCCCCTGGGTCTGTTCCTGTGGGGCCTCTCCCCCTGGGTCTGTTCCTGTGGGGCCTCTCCCCCGACGGGTCTGTTCCTGTGGGGCCTCTCCCCCTGGGTCTGTTCCTGTGGGGCCTCTCCCCCTGGGTCTGTTCCTGTGGGGCCTCTCCCCCGACGGGTCTGTTCCTGTGGGGCCTCTCCCCCTGGGTCTGTTCCTGTGGGGCCTCTCCCCCTGGGTCTGTTCCTGTGGGGCCTCTCCCCCGACGGGTCTGTTCCTGTGGGGCCTCTCCCCCTGGGTCTGTTCCTGTGGGGCCTCTCCCCCTGGGTCTGTTCCTGTGGGGCCTCTCCCCCGACGGGTCTGTTCCTGTGGGGCCTCTCCCCCTGGGTCTGTTCCTGTGGGGCCTCTCCCCCTGGGTCTGTTCCTGTGGGGCCTCTCCCCCGACGGGTCTGTTCCTGTGGGGCCTCTCCCCCTGGGTCTGTTCCTGTGGGGCCTCTCCCCCTGGGTCTGTTCCTGTGGGGCCTCTCCCCCGACGGGTCTGTTCCTGTGGGGCCTCTCCCCCTGGGTCTGTTCCTGTGGGGCCTCTCCCCCTGGGTCTGTTCCTGTGGGGCCTCTCCCCCGACGGGTCTGTTCCTGTGGGGCCTCTCCCCCTGGGTCTGTTCCTGTGGGGCCTCTCCCCCTGGGTCTGTTCCTGTGGGGCCTCTCCCCCGACGGGTCTGTTCCTGTGGGGCCTCTCCCCCTGGGTCTGTTCCTGTGGGGCCTCTCCCCCTGGGTCTGTTCCTGTGGGGCCTCTCCCCCGACGGGTCTGTTCCTGTGGGGCCTCTCCCCCTGGGTCTGTTCCTGTGGGGCCTCTCCCCCTGGGTCTGTTCCTGTGGGGCCTCTCCCCCGACGGGTCTGTTCCTGTGGGGCCTCTCCCCCTGGGTCTGTTCCTGTGGGGCCTCTCCCCCTGGGTCTGTTCCTGTGGGGCCTCTCCCCCGACGGGTCTGTTCCTGTGGGGCCTCTCCCCCTGGGTCTGTTCCTGTGGGGCCTCTCCCCCTGGGTCTGTTCCTGTGGGGCCTCTCCCCCGACGGGTCTGTTCCTGTGGGGCCTCTCCCCCTGGGTCTGTTCCTGTGGGGCCTCTCCCCCTGGGTCTGTTCCTGTGGGGCCTCTCCCCCGACGGGTCTGTTCCTGTGGGGCCTCTCCCCCTGGGTCTGTTCCTGTGGGGCCTCTCCCCCTGGGTCTGTTCCTGTGGGGCCTCTCCCCCGACGGGTCTGTTCCTGTGGGGCCTCTCCCCCTGGGTCTGTTCCTGTGGGGCCTCTCCCCCTGGGTCTGTTCCTGTGGGGCCTCTCCCCCGACGGGTCTGTTCCTGTGGGGCCTCTCCCCCTGGGTCTGTTCCTGTGGGGCCTCTCCCCCTGGGTCTGTTCCTGTGGGGCCTCTCCCCCGACGGGTCTGTTCCTGTGGGGCCTCTCCCCCTGGGTCTGTTCCTGTGGGGCCTCTCCCCCTGGGTCTGTTCCTGTGGGGCCTCTCCCCCGACGGGTCTGTTCCTGTGGGGCCTCTCCCCCTGGGTCTGTTCCTGTGGGGCCTCTCCCCCTGGGTCTGTTCCTGTGGGGCCTCTCCCCCGACGGGTCTGTTCCTGTGGGGCCTCTCCCCCTGGGTCTGTTCCTGTGGGGCCTCTCCCCCTGGGTCTGTTCCTGTGGGGCCTCTCCCCCGACGGGTCTGTTCCTGTGGGGCCTCTCCCCCTGGGTCTGTTCCTGTGGGGCCTCTCCCCCTGGGTCTGTTCCTGTGGGGCCTCTCCCCCGACGGGTCTGTTCCTGTGGGGCCTCTCCCCCTGGGTCTGTTCCTGTGGGGCCTCTCCCCCTGGGTCTGTTCCTGTGGGGCCTCTCCCCCGACGGGTCTGTTCCTGTGGGGCCTCTCCCCCTGGGTCTGTTCCTGTGGGGCCTCTCCCCTGACGGGTCTGTTCCTGTGGGGCCTCTCCCCCGACGGGTCTGTTCCTGTGGGGCCTCTCCCCCGACGGGTCTGTTCCTGTGGGGCCTCTCCCCCTGGGTCTGTTCCTGTGGGGCCTCTCCCCCGACGGGTCTGTTCCTGTGGGGCCTCTCCCCCTGGGTCTGTTCCTGTGGGGCCTCTCCCCCTGGGTCTGTTCCTGTGGGGCCTCTCCCCCTGACGGGTCTGTTCCTGTGGGGCCTCTCCCCCTGACGGGTCTGTTCCTGTGGGGCCTCTCCCCCTGACGGGTCTGTCCCTGTGGGGCCTCTCCCCCTGACGGGTCTGTCCCTGTGGGGCCTCTCCCCCTGGCTTGCAGACAGCCTCCCTTCTCATTGTCCTCACTTGGCCTTGCTGCTGCTCTTCCTCATTTCTGGTGTCTACTCCTCTTATAAGGACACTAGTCCTTCTAATGGGACCCCACCCTTATGACCCCATCTGACCTTAATTACCTCCTTAAAGTCTCTATCTCCGAATATTGGGTTGGCCAAAATGTTCGAGTTTTTCCGTAACATCAGTAACCCAGTGCATTCCTGTGGATTTAGGGCTTCAAAACAGGGTTTTTTTTGGGGGTAGGGAGAGACACAATTCAGTCCAAAATACAATGATTTTTTTAAAATATTTATTTATTTGGCTGTGCTGGGTCTTGGTTACAGCATGTGGGATCCAGTTCCCAGACCAGGGATCGACCTGGCCCCCTGCATCAGCAGCGCTGAGTCTTAGCCACTGGACTGCCAGGGAAGTCCCTACAATGATTTTTTAATGTAAACACATTACCACCGTCACACCGAAAAGTAGTAACAGTAGAGGTTATGTATTTTATACTGTGTATAAAGCTACAGGCTATACAGGGAATATAGCTAATATTTAATAATAACTATAAATGGAATCGGAGAAGGCAGTGGCACCCCACTCCAGTACTCTTGCCTGGAAAATCCATGGACGGAGGAGCCTGGTAGGCTGCAGTCCATGGGGTTGCTAAGAGTCAGACACGACTGGGCGACTTCACTTTCAGTTTTCTCTTTCATGCATTGGAGAAGGAAATGGCAACCCACTCCAGTGTTCTTGCCTGGAGAACCCCAGGGACAGGGGAGCCTGGTGGGGTGCCGTCTATGGGGTCGCACAGAGTCGGACACGACTGCAGCGGCTTAGCAGCATAAATGGCGGATCTGGAGATGGAAATGGCAACTACACCAGTGTATTCTTGCCTGGAGAAGGCCATCGACAGAGGAGCCTGGCAGGCTACTGTCCATAGGGTCGCAAAGAGTCAGACACGACTTATGACTAAACCAAACCCTAAATGGAGTATAACCTTTAAAAATTGTGAATCACTATGCATGGGGTAGCAAAGAATCGGACATGACTCAGCAACTAAACAACAACATGTTGTACACCTGAAACATACTATGTATCAATTCTTCCTCAGTTTTTTAAAAAAGAAAAAAATAGTAACAATAATCTCAATATCAAATATTTAGTCAAAGTTCAACTTTTCCCAGTTGTCTTATGAATATTTTTAAAAATAGCCTCAGAGTTTTAGCTCATGGATAGCCTATGAGAATATCTTGTTTTCAATCTTTAAAAATCCATCAAAAAGTATGCATTTATTGAACCCTTGCTATGTACTCAGCATTGCTCTAAGCACAGCAAGGAGCTAAGTGCCCGTGTTGGGAAATGGTTAGGAATGAGGTCAAGGATGCAGGTTGGGGCCAGATCATGGGAGATATTAAAACTCATAACAGGGGAGTTTAAACTTTATTTGCTTAGAAATGGAGAGCCTTTGAAGATTTCTGAATTTTGAGATAGCAAAATGATCTTCAGCTTCTCCAGCAAATTAACACAGGATGGTGGCAATTTCATTCACCTCCCTTAACACCTAACTCCTAGGATGGTAGAGAGATGAAGTCAGTGAGTGAGCATTCTATACAGACCTCAACTGTGATGATAAAAGTATAAAGATTAGTTTATAGAAACTTGCTTTTAATAGTCAACTGATGATAATACACATATTCTGCAAAGCAAGGGATATATATGGGGTTGACCAGAAAGTTCATTTGGTTTTTCTGTAAGATTTATGGAAAAATCTAAATGAATTTTCTGGCCAACCCAATACTCAATAAGAGGTTTTAATTAAAGGCTTTAAAATCATAAAGTATATCAATAAGAGCATCCCTGATGGCCAGGAGAGATGGAGTGAAAGAAATTAACTATGAAGACTTAGATATTAGACATTTTCTAAATATACTTTGGTGAAGGACAGGGAAGCCTGATGTGCTGCAGTCCATGGGTTCACAAGGAGTCGGTCATGACTGAGTAACAGAACTGAACTGAAATATACCTTTAAGTTTTTTAATTGTATAAGTCTTGACCAATATTTCAAGATGGTGAAGGACAGGGAAGCCTGGCATGCTGCAGTCCATAGGGTGGCAAAGAATCAGACGTGATCAAGCTACTGAACAACAATAACCAATCCTGTAAAAGCCAAGTATACCAACAAACACTAGAAAAGGGAAATTTAACTCTTGTTATTTTAAGCTAAAGGGATTACAAAATAAACCTAAGACCTCATTAGAGGCCAAGTTTTCACAAAGATAGACACATTGAGCTGTGGTTGGCAGGGATGCATGTGACAGAATTTTGAAACACTTGTAATCTATGAGTCAGTACTTCTGGAATGTTGGAGAAGAAAGAATGGCGGTAATCAATCCAAGAGGACAAAAAGGCATGTGCTCTGAGAGCCGTTCCAAGTCTATTTTAGCAAGTGCACATGTCTTCAAAATGAAAGATGCTCTCCAAATGGTCTAATGGCATCTGGATCATATAGGGTTCTTTTAAAAGACTTAAAAAAAAGAACCCTATATGATCTAGATGCAAAGATACTACAATATCTTTATTGCAGTAAAACACATGACTCAAAATCACTGAAAAGACAGAAGATAGCTCACAAACTATTTTTTAAAATGTTATTGAAGTATTGTTGATTTACAATGTTTTGTTACTTTCTGCTGCACAGCAAAGTAACTCAGTTAAGCATATATATATATGCATATATATTGTTTTTCATATTATTTTCCTTGATGAACTATCACAAGATACTGAATATAGTTCCCTGTGCTATACANTTATTGAAGTATTGTTGATTTACAATGTTTTGTTACTTTCTGCTGCACAGCAAAGTAACTCAGTTAAGCATATATATATATGCATATATATTGTTTTTCATATTATTTTCCTTGATGAACTATCACAAGATACTGAATATAGTTCCCTGTGCTATACAGTAAGACCTTGTTGTTTATCCATATATATAACTAGTGTATGCATATACTAGTTTGCATCTGCTAATCCAAACTTCCAGTCCATCCCTCTCCCACTTCCCCTCCTCTTGGCAACCATGCCTGTTCTCTACGTCTGTAACTCATAGGTGTATTCATTTGTGTCACTGTTCAGATTCCACATATACGTTATATCATATGGTATTTTTCTTTTTCAGATTTACTTTGCTTAGTATGATAATCTCTAGGTCCATCCATGTTGCTGCAAATGGTATTGTTTTATTCATTTTAATGGCTGAGTAATATTCCATTGTATATATGTACCACTCCTTCTTCATCCATTCATCTGCCATTGTACATTTAGGTTCTTTCCATGTCTTGGGTATTGTAAATAGTGCTGCTATGAACATAAGGGTGCATGTATCTTTTTGAATTAAGGTTTTGTTCATATATGTGCCCAGAGGTGGGGTTGCTAGATCATATGGTAGCTCTATTTTTAGTTTCTTGAGAAACCTCCATACTGTTTATCACATTGGTGCACCACATTCCCACCAACAGTGTAGGAGGGTTCCCTTTTCTCCACATCCTCTCCAGCATTTATTATTTGTAGACTTTTTNGAGGTGGGGTTGCTAGATCATATGGTAGCTCTATTTTTAGTTTCTTGAGAAACCTCCATACTGTTTATCACATTGGTGCACCACATTCCCACCAACAGTGTAGGAGGGTTCCCTTTTCTCCACATCCTCTCCAGCATTTATTATTTGTAGACTTTTTAATGATGGCCATTCTGACTCGTCTGAGGTGATACCTCATTTTGGTTTTGATTTGCACTTCTCTAATAATTAGCCATGTTGAGCATCTTTTCATGGAACACAAACTATTTTTGAAGTTAGTAGAAGACTGTTTTGTTTGGTGACTCACCAGAAGGATTCATAAGACTCAGTGGCAGGTCACACTGGTGACTAAAATTTGCTACGGCAAAGGATGCTGAGCAAAAGCAGCAGGAAACAGGTGTGCATCCGTGTGTCCTGAGAGGTTCAGCACACAAGCTTCTGATGTCATTCCTCGAAGGTCACACAGCATCATGTTCTCTCTGTTTGACCTTGTGGATTATGTGGAATGTCCCTGTCCCTTTACAGGGGGCAGGTCGCATAGGTGCATTCTGCTGCACAGCCATCCATGACAACAAAGTCATGACTCCTGATCACAGGTGCACATCATCACTCCAGCAACAATCGCTTTTAATATTTATTTAATGTGATTTATTTATTTGGCTGCATTGGGTCTTAGTTGTGATACATGGGGTAAAGAGCACCTGAGCTCACTAGCAGCAGCTCACGAGCTTAGTTGCCCCAAGGCATGTAGCATCTTAGTTCTGCAACCAGGGATCAAACCCGTGTTCCCTGCATTGGAAGGCAGATTCTTAACCACTGGGGCACCAGGGAAGTCTCCATCACTCTTGAGATCTTGCAAAACAACCTGACAAGCCAGTCAGTAGAGCACAATCCATTTTTTCAAGTATCTGTAACTAAATTACTTATAGCTAACAGAAAGAAGATTCCAGGGGCCACATTCTGCCATGCTGGTCAAAGGTCAATCATGGCTCCTTTGGAAACATGTAAAGAGTAAGTGTACAGGCCTGCTGTGAGAACTCTTCCATCAGTGATGTTTTGAAAAGAACCAAAGGGAGGAAGCCTGCAGAAAGGTCTTACTCCTGAAAACATGTCTTATTCATCCACCACTCTGCCTTTCTCAAAGCTTCTCCCCCAGCAAGACTGTCCTCCACTTTCTCTCCTGTCCTTATTTCTAAATCCCACATATGTGCTCTTAAACTCCCAAGGCATTGGTTGATGACCCAGGGACCCAGTCCAGCTGGTAACCATCATTTGTCTACTCAGGACCAGCAACATAATTTGTATGTTGTTCAAAAGTTGTTAAGAATTTCAGTATGGTGACAGGAACTTCCCTGGTGGTCCAGTGGCTAAGACTCTGAGCTTCCAATACAAGGGAGCCTGGGTTTGATCCCTGGTCAGGGAACTAGATCCTGTGTGCCACAAATAAGAGTTAGAATGCTACAACAAAGATCCCACATTCTGCAACTCAGACCCAGTGCAATAAAAAAAACATTAAAGAAAAAAACAGGCAATGACAGAAAAGCATTAAACCAAGTAGCTTTTCCTAGCACAGAGCCCTAGGGAGCTACACTGGTTGCACACCCATGAAGCTCGTCCTAAGTGCAATGATTATCTCCTGGAGGTTGACCTCTCTCAAGAGACCAAGTTACTGATCAAAAGGTGTAGGGACTTCCCTGGTGGTCCAGTGGTTAAAACTCTGTTTCCACTGCAGCGGATGTGGGTTCAAGCCCTGTTTGGGGAACTAAGGTCCGCATACCATGCAGCCCCCCAAAACAAAAAAGACTTGGTGAGTCTAGAGTCAGGTAGGAAATGGGGCATTGCCTGGAAGCTGTGCATGATGCGTTAACTTAGGGCGGTGGGGGGTTTTGGTGCATGTTAAGACAGCTAAGGGGTGGTGGAGAGTAGGCTTGCCAAGAAGTCAGAGTGCCCGTAATTTTGTTCTTCCCAAGCACTGTGACCTTAGAAAATCACTTAGTTTCCCAGCCTCCACTTCCTCCTCAATAAAACAGACTTGATAATGGCATTGACTTCCTGGAGGCAATTGTGAATGTTGAAGGAGATATGTACACGGAGGCACTTTGTAAACTAAAGTACTGTGCAAATGTTACTAGCCTTCTCTCTGGAGCTGTTTCCATCTAGATAACGAATACTGGTGTATGATTTCCTCTTCCTTGGACAGTACTGGAGACATGCTGGCAAATAGTTGTTTTTTTTTTTCCCTCTCTCTCCCTCTCTCATTTTTTATTGGCGTGTAGTTGATTTACAATGTTATGTTAGCTTCAGGTGTATAGCAAAGGAATTCAATTTTACATATATATATATCTGTTCTTTTTCAGATTCTTTTCCCGTATAGATCATTGCAGAGCATTGAGTAGAGTTACGTGCACCATACAGTAGGTCCTTATTAGTTATCTATTTTATATATGGTGGTATGTATATGTCAATCCCAAACTCCCAGTTTATCCCTCCCCCACTTCCATCTCCGGTAACCATATGATTGTTTTCTACATCTGTGACTCTATTTCTGTTTTGTAATTAAGTTCATTTGTACCATTTGCAAATACTTTTCTTCTCCAACTACTTTTCCCCAGATAATAATGCTTCTGTCATTACAGCATTGTAATACACAACCTTGTATTCTGTTTCCCCAAGTCACAAAATAAAGTTACTGTTATGGTGGATATTTCAGGGGAGACTGATAACGTTCATAGTATCCAGATTGAGTAACTCCTACTGATGGCTAGCCTTACAGACTTTTTTGTTCGAATGGACTTCCAATTCAGAGAATGTCATTGTGAGAACTCATCCCTAAATCGTGGGTTTGTCACACTCTATAATACCTGTCGTTGCTGCTGCTGCTGCTGCTGCTAAGTTGCTTCAGTCATGTCAGACTCTGTGCGACCCCATAGACAGCAGCCCATCAGGCTCCGCCGTCCCTGGGATTCTCCAGGCAAGAACACTGGAGTGGGGTGCCACTGCCTTCTCCCTATGCACAAAATACATTTTGTCCTTGTTAATCCTTTAGCTTCTTAACTACTGCTCTGTACACTTGAAGATCTTGATAAATATTTGCTAAGTCAATGAATTAGTGAAGGAATAAATCCAAGGAAGAGATCACTATCTGGAGATACCAAAGGATTCAATGCTGAAACTTGTTTCTGAAGCAAACATGACTCCTCTGATGTCTGAGATACTAGTTCTGCACATGTGCGTGCTCAGTTGTGTCTGTCTCTGCGACCCCATGGACTGTAGCCCGCCGGGCTCCTCTGTCCACACAGTTCTCAGGCAAGAATGCTGGAGTGGGTTGCCATTTCCTTCTCCAAGGGATTTTCCTGATTCAGGGACTGAACCCATGTCTCCTACATGTCTCCGGCATTCCAGGCAATGTTTTTTCTTTCCACCACTGAGCCACCTGGGAATCCCACTAGTTCTACTTGTTCCGTGAAGACTTGGAGTGAATGGAAATACACCCCAGGCAGATGGGGTATTGATCCCGGGAAAAATGCGGCACTAGTGAAAGCAGCTGCCTGAACTCCTGCTTTCCCCTGAAGGGAAAATAGCTCCCACCTTGGGGTCCTGAGTCTGTTTCAGGGTGGTCTGAGGGGTCCTCCCCAGACCAGATGTGGGTGCTGATCCCTCTAGGAGGGCCTGTCTGGCTGTCTGTGGTCCTCTCACTTCCTGACTTTGCTTTTCATTTTCCATCTCCCCTTTCTTTTTCCTCCCACTATATAACAAACACACAATCAAGGCCACTGCTGATGGATTTGAGGCCAGATTCAAACAGTGAGTCATCGCGAGGGCTCACCCTGTTCTCACGGAACAACTGATGAGCTGAACTGGTCCTCATAGAAGTACCACACTGCAGCCTTGGCTCTGAAAGACTAGGCTAGCTTTTGGAGGCTAGCTTCCCAAGAGGGAAGAAACAAATGGTTTTCCTCTCCAGACCTCTATTTCCTATACCTATTCGGGCCAAGAGTATCATAAAGACTTAATAAACGTGTTGACAAGCTGAGTAGCACTTTCTTCTCTGGGCAACTCACAGAAATGGAACTCACAGTTGAGAATGTGGCTGTGCTCTCAGTTAAGTCGCTTGGCCTGAATGTTGGGAAACTACCCAAGAAATGCCAATAGAAGTAAATTGCCTGCTCTGAAAATGGAAGCGTTCAGTTTATAATGTTATGAAAGAGACATGTGAATGATTCAGAGCACTCAGCCTTTGGATGATTTCAGTTCAGTTCAGTTCAGTCGCTCAGTCATATCCGACTCTTTGCGACCCCATGAATCACAGCACGCCAGGCCTCCCTGTCCATCACCAACTCTCGGAGTTCACTCATGTGAACTTATGTGCATCGAGTCGGTGATGCCTCTCACCCTCTGTCGTCCCCTTCTCCTCCTGCCCCCAATCCCTCCCAGCATCAGGGTCTTTTCCAATGAGTCAACTCTTCGCATGAGGTGGCCAAAGTATTAGAGTTTCAGCCTCAGCATCAGTCCTTCCAATGAACATCCAGGACTGGTCTCCTTTAGGATGGACTGTTGGATCTCCTTGCAGTCCAAGGGACTCACAAGAGTCTTCTCCAACACCACAGTTCAAAAGCATCAATTCTTCGGCACTTAGCCTTCTTCACAGTCCAACTCTCACATCCATACATGACCACTGGAAAAACCATAGCCTTGACTAGACAAACCTTTGTTGGCAAAGTAGTATCTCTGCTTTTGAATATGCTATCTAGGTTGGTCATAACTTTCCTTCCAAGGAGTAAGCATCTTTTAATTTCATGGGTGCAATCACTATCTGCAATGATTTTGGAGCCCCCAAAAATAAAGTCTGACACTGTTTCCCCATCTATTTCCCATGGATGATTTAAGAAACCCCAAATTTGATGACACAAAGCCCTTGAATGAGAATTGAGAGTCATCTGCAAAACCTTCAAGCAAGCTAAAATTTTCATGACTTGTGCTCCCAAGGTCCCTGGAAAACAAAGTGAAAATCATTTAAGCTTGGGTATTGTAACTCTGAAAGCACTCATGATTTTGGAAATGATCTATAGCCCTAGAAAGTTCAGAATGCTTCAGTTATAGTACTAATAATTAAATAGAGTAATAAGTCAAAACAGATGATTCTGGAAGAGCTAATGTTCCCCGGGAGTGGTTTTGGTGAATCGAATTTCAGCAGTTAGAATGAGATTGTCCCTGTTGCGAAGGAGTGGCCTTTCTTAGCTATGCAAAGATGAAACTCCCTGTTGATAAGAAAAAGAGATTATAGTAACATATATTGAGATGGAAAAATCAGCATGAATTCTGGCTTTAAAAAGGCATATATTGTCATTAGAGAAGCCCCCATGTGTTGCAACGAAGACCTAGCACAGCCAAAACAATAACAAATGTTCTGGTTCTTTCACAATTAAATTTGGCCCCAGAACAATGGCATCATATTTATTTTCTTATTGCAACTGTTGGTACCTAATATTATTCTCTACTATTAGAAGAAAAGAATCCTGGATATACCTGATTCCATGTCTTGGGACAAGAAAAATCAGGATGGGTTTGGAACATCATGTTTTGCCAGAAAGCAAGAATGCCTTTAAGGAGGCTAGAAACAGAGCTAAAGGGCAAAGCATCTTGCTTTAAAGAGTCTCCCACTGTGAAAAGAGCCTCTGGAACAACACATGTTATTGTTAATGCAGTTAGGACAAGCTGAATCAAAAAAGACCATCCAGTTTAGGACACCCCCAAAGAAACAGCAACATAAACTACACAAAAGGTCATTGTAGTGACTTTCAAAGGAATAGGTGGTTGCTGTTTATGGCTCAGCGAACAAGAAGAGAGGCAATTCTATGTGCAGAAGTACCTCCTTCACTCAGAGATAAATAAAGCCGTTTCTTAGCAGCTCTAAGTGACACCTCACCCTGACTGGTGGTGGCAATAGGGCAGAAGTGACCGGTTTCTCCTTTAGATCAACTTGATGGGTCTTTAAGATAGTGGGAAAGCTGCCAACCTTGGTGCAACTTGACGGTGGATGCTGGAGAAAGGGGTGAGGCATGTGCGGCTGGCGCAAGATGTGGAGCGAAAGATCAGACCAACAGGTAATGTAGGTGGAATCGTGTCCCTCTCAAATCCATATATGAAGCCCTAACCCCCAGGACATCACAGTGCGGCCATATTTGGAGGTGATTAAGTTAAAATGCGGCCGTGAAAGTGGGCCCATATCAAATCTGGCTGGAGTTCTTAGAAGAGTAAAACGAGGACACACAGAGGGGCCCTGGGAGTGTGTGTACACAGAGGAAAAGCTATGTGAAGACACCTTGAGAAGGCGCTGTCTGCAAGCCAAGAAGAGGGGCCCCAGAAGCCAACTCCCTGACACCTTGATCTTAAACTTTGAGTCTCCAGAACTGTGAGAAATAAGACTCTGTTGTTTAAGCCTCCAGTCTGTGGTATTTTATTATCATGGGAGACTAATACATGTAGGATTAGCTAACAGAGGGCTTCGAAGACCACAACACAGTTAAAAATGAAGATGTATCATTTCATTGATGATACCATTTTAAAAATAAAATTAAAAAGGAGAAATCTAGAAAAATGGCATAGATAATAGTATTTGAAAAATAGAAATAGAGACACAGACATAGAGAACAAACATATGGACACCAAGGTTGGGTGGGATGAATCGGGAGACTGGGATTGACACATACACACTATGGATACTATGTATAAAATAGACAACTAATGAGACCCTACTGTATAGTACACGCAACTCTGTTCAATGCTCTCTGGTGACCTAGATGGGAAGGAAGTTCAAAAGGGAGGGGATAGGTGTATATTGGGTTTCCCTGGTGGCTCAGAAAACCCTAGGAGCCTGGAGAGAGGTCTCAAATGGGCTGCCGTCAGGTATCAGGACTTCTTTCCTGTTAGAATTCTTTCCATTGATTTTCCTGTCATATGATCTTTCTTGGTTATAATATTCTATATGGTAGAATGAGCTTTTGTATAAAATATAACAGGATTAGCTATCAGGCTGTGAACCAAGGCAGCCGTCACTTGATTTCTCCTGGTCTCTTTTCTTCAACTACAAAAGGTCCCTCAAGAAATTTCTTGCTTGAAGCAGAAACAAACACCCAAGATTTCATGAGTTTCTACCTTTCCTTATAAAACTTATCTGCTTGTCTCCCTCTGTGAAAAAGCACATCATGAGAAACACTGGGCTGGAGGAAGCACAAGCTGGAATCAAGATCGCTGGGAGAAATATCAGTAACCTCAGATATGCAGATGACACCACCCTTATGGCGGAAAGTGAAGAAGAACGAAAGAGTCTCTTGATGAAAGTGAAAGAGGAGAGTGAAAAAGTTGGCTTAAAGCTCAACATTCAGAAAACTAAAGTCATGGCATCTGGTCGCACCACTTCGTGGCAAATAGATGGAGAAACAGTGGAAACAGTGACAGACTTCATTTTCTTGGGCTCCAAAATCACTGTGGAGAAGGCAATGGCACCCCACTCCAGTACTCTTGCCTGGAAAATTCCATGGACAGAGGAGCCTGCAGTCCATGGGGTCTCTGGGAGTCAGACAAGACTGAGCGACTTCACTTTCACTTTTTACCTTCATGCACTGGAGAAGGAAATGGCAACTCACTCCAGTGTTCTTGCCTGGAGAATCCCAGGGAGGGGGGAGCCTGGTGGGCTGCCATCTATGGGATCACACGGAGTCGGACACGACTGAAGTGACTTAGCAGCAGCAGCTATCAGGCACTCTTCCATTTTAAAGTTTATAGACTGTAAATCTCAGGGATGAACAGCAAATTGTTCATCAATCTCCAGACCTAGACAATACACCTCAGAATCACATGAAGAGAAAAGAAACCCCAAACATTCCCAAGTCAGATGTTTGTAATGGCTTATTTTATTATTATTAATATTTGGCTTGCTGTGCAGCATGTGGGATCTTAGTTCCCTGACCAGGGATCGAACCCAGGTCCTCTGCATTGAAAGTTCAGAGTCTTAACCCCGTCTCTTATACACATCTAGATGTGTATAAGAGACAGGTTTATAATGTTATGAAAGAGACATGTGAATGATTCAGAGCACTCAGCCTTTGGATGATTTCAGTTCAGTTCAGTTCAGTCGCTCAGTCATATCCGACTCTTTGCGACCCCATGAATCACAGCACGCCAGGCCTCCCTGTCCATCACCAACTCTCGGAGTTCACTCATGTGAACTTATGTGCATCGAGTCGGTGATGCCTCTCACCCTCTGTCGTTTTTAAAATACCTGATTACTGAAGTCCATAGGTTTCATGCTTCTCTGTATCCCCCATGGTGTCTAGCACCAGGCATTTTTCTTACCTGAAGTACAATTATTTCTTAGTTGATTGACCTTGATTAAAGTCTTTATTTATTTGATTTGGAAAAACATAAAGGCACTTCTCAAACTGGATCAGACTTTAATAGTACCACAGAAGTAATTTTTTTTTATTTTTTTTTAATTTGTAGATGACACTGTAAGAAAGCTATGACAAACCTAGACAGCTTATTAAAAAGCAAAGACATTACTTTGCCAACAAATGTCCATCTAGTCCAAGTTATGCTTTTTCCAGTAGTTGTGTATGGATGTTAGTTGGATTGTAAAGAAGGCTGAGCACCTAAGAATTCATGCTTTCAAACTTCGGTGTTAGAGAAGACTCTTGAGAGTCCCTTGGACTGCAAGGAAATCAAACCAGTCAATCCTAAAGGGAATCAACTCTGACTATTCATTGAAAGGACTGATGCTGAGGCTAAAGCTCTAATACTTTGTCCACCTGATGGGAAGAGTAGACTCATTGGAAAAGACCCTGATGCTGAGAAAGATAGAAGGCAGGAGGAGAAGGGGATGACAGGAGACGAGATGGTTGGATGACATCACCTACACAATGGACATGAGTTTGAGCAAACTCTGGCAGATAGTGAAGGACAGGGAAGCCTGATATGCTGCAGTCCACAGGGTCACAAAGAGCTGGACACAACTGAACGAATGAACAACAACTGTAAGAATGAACCATCTCATGGGAAATTCAGCTTATTCCTATTCACATGTAACGGTACACACAAGACTGAAGGGATGACTTACATGAATGTAGAATGGCACCAACTGGATGCCTATTTATGCAAGCATTTATTATAAAGCCTGCTTTCCTTACTAGATGGGAGAGTGTCCCTTACTTATGGTGTTCCTGACACACTTAAATCAATAACCAGCTGTTGACAGAACATGCTTGTTGCTACCTGATGACATGGGCATTTTGTATGTGATTTTGTTGAATTCTCTCAATAGCTCAAATGGTACAAATCATTCTCATTGGGCTGATGAATAACCGCGAGAGCTGACTTATTAGAGATCATAAAGAAAGTAATTAACTTCATCCAATAGGAGTTTGAAACCAGGGCTAGGGACTTTCCTGGTGGCCCGGTGGTTAAGAATCCACCTTCCGATGCAGAGAGAACTTGGGTTCAGTTCCTGGGCAACTAAATCTTCATGCTGCAGCTAGAGAAACCCAACCCATAACTTCTGAGCCCTCACATTCCAGAGCCCCACACCACAGCTAGAAAGAATCCCTTGTGCCCCAGTGAGCCAACACAACCGAAAAAAAAAAAAAAAGAGAGAGAAAGCCTGGGCTCTCTTCATTGACTAAAAACCAGGGGACCTCCCAGGAACCACTTATGGACCTGGAGACATTATTAAACCCTCCACTCCTCCTCCCCTTCCCCTTGACCCCCTAAAAAAAGACCCACATACATACCATTTTCAACGTCCCACGCACTGGATGATAACTGTAATTTCATATTTAGATTTTCTTTTTTGTTGTTTTTAAATTAATTTTTATTGGAGTACAGTGATTCACAATGTTGTGTTAGCTTCTGCTGTACAGCAAAGCGAATCAGCTATACATATACGTGGATCTACTCTTTTTTTAGATTCTTTTCCCATATAGGTCACCACAGAGCACTGAGTTCCCTGTGCTATACAGTAGGTTCTCATTAGTTATCTATTTTATATACAGTAGTGTGTATATGTCAATCCGAGTTTATTCTCCCCACTTCCCACATTTAGATTTTCTTTAGGTCATGAGTTATAAACCAGCAGGCAACAGATGGAATCTGATCAAGTAACATATCTTGTTTAGCATGGTGATTTTTTTAAAACTTGAGTTTGAATTTTTATACAGCTTCCACTGGACCCTGTGGTCTTGGACTAGGCTGTTTTGCTCATCTGTGTTACATGTTAGAGGCAGCCCTATAGAATTTAAATTAAAACCGAGTCCTAGTTAAAGTGAAAATATATCTGGCGTAGGCTAATACTTCCAATTGTTATTAATTCGTACCTTGTTGTGAATAAGTTTAAAATCCTCTACTGAGGAGAGGTTTTGAAGGGAGAAGTGAGGATGGCAGGGTGGGAAACCTCAGTTCTTCTGCACGTTTTGGTTTTTTTTTCTGTCTCCATCCTCTCTACATCTCAAAATTCTCCTTTGTTTCTCTGCCTATGTCTCAAGCACAAATTCCTAGTCAATAGTTTCCCAATAGGTAGCATTCATTTCTCTGAAAAGTTAACCACAATAACTAGACAATAAGTGAATAGTATTCTGTAATAATCTGTGACTCAGCTATGCCCATTGCCTCAACCTTTAATGTTCACTTCCTTTACACCGAAAAAGGAATAGTCTGAGCCTTCAGCAGAAGTCCAGTATTCTTACTATTAATAATAATTAACTTTTATTAAGGACTTATTACGTACCGGATACTTTCATACTAGTTTAAACAAGAACCCACGGACACACATACACATCTGCATGAATAGTCAATCATTTTCAAGGACAGAAAAGAGCAAAAGCACATTTAAGTAAGAAACTGAAAATGGATCAAGGCAACCTTCTTTTCAATGCAGTCAGGAAGCCCTGAAGGGGGCGCTCTCACCCACCCAGCCTTCTGACCCAGCTGCTCACCGTCTGCAGCCAATGAAGAACCACCCAGCCCACCCCAACTTCCTCCTTCCCCAGTAAGAGCAAGTCTCCCTCCAGTGTTTCCCCACTTGCCTGTGGTTCACCATTACTTTCCATTACTTTGCTTGTCCCAAATTGTGATTCTCTGCTATTCTTGAATAAACTCATTTTGCTGATTATTTTACCAGCACGGCTCTTTTGCTCAACATTACATGATCTTAGGCCTTTCAAGATCTCTTAATTTAGAAAAGAAGAGAAGCTAAAGGCAAAGCAGAAAAGGAAAGGTATACCCATCTGAATGCAGAATTCTAAAGAATAGCAAGGAGAGATAAGAAAGCCTTCCTCAGTGATCAAAGCAAAGAAATAGAGGAAAACGATAGAATGGGAAAGACTACAGATCTCTTCAAGAAAATTAGAGATACGAAGGGAACATTTCATGCAAAGATGGGGACAACAAAGGGCAGAAATGGTATGGACCTAAGAGAAGCAGAAGATATTAAGAAGAGG
>SJYX01005974.1:44848-191783 GCA_006410675.1 Oreotragus oreotragus
ATTTAAGTAAGAAACTGAAAATGGATCAAGGCAACCTTCTTTTCAATGCAGTCAGGAAGCCCTGAAGGGGGCGCTCTCACCCACCCAGCCTTCTGACCCAGCTGCTCACCGTCTGCAGCCAATGAAGAACCACCCAGCCCACCCCAACTTCCTCCTTCCCCAGTAAGAGCAAGTCCCCCTCCAGTGTTTCCCCACTTGCCTGTGGTTCACCATTACTTTCCATTACTTTGCTTGTCCCAAATTGTGATTCTCTGCTATTCTTGAATAAACTCATTTTGCTGATTATTTTACCAGCACGGCTCTTTTGCTCAACATTACATGATCTTAGGCCTTTCAAGATCTCTTAATTTAGAAAAGAAGAGAAGCTAAAGGCAAAGCAGAAAAGGAAAGGTATACCCATTTGAATGCAGAATTCTAAAGAATAGCAAGGAGAGATAAGAAAGCCTTCCTCAGTGATCAAAGCAAAGAAATAGAGGAAAACGATAGAATGGGAAAGACTACAGATCTCTTCAAGAAAATTAGAGATACGAAGGGAACATTTCATGCAAAGATGGGGACAACAAAGGGCAGAAATGGTATGGACCTAAGAGAAGCAGAAGATATTAAGAAGAGGTGGCAAAAATAAACAGAACTATACAAATAAGATTTCCATGACCCAGATAACCATGATGGTCTGATCACTCACCTAGAGCCAGACTTCCTGGAATGCAAAGTCAAGTGGGCCTTAGGAAGCATCACTACGAACAAAGCTAGTGGAGGTGATGGAATTCCAGTTGAGCTATTTCAAATCCTGAAAGATGACGCTGTGGAAGTGCTGCACTCAATATACCAGCAAATTTGGAAAACTCAGCAGTGGCATAGGACTGGAAAAGGTCAGTTTTCATTCCAATCCCAAAGAAAGGCAATGCCAAAGAATGCTCAAACTACTGCACAATTGCCCTCATCTCATATGCTAGCAAAGTAATGCTCAAAATTCTCCAAACCAGGCTTCAACAGTAGGTGAACCATGAACCTCCACATGTTCAAGCTGGATTTAGGAAAGGCAGAGGAACCAGAGATCAAAGTTCCAGAAAAACATCTATTTCTGCTTTATTGACTATGCCAAAGCCTTTGACTGTGTGGATCACAACAAACTGTGGAAAATTCTTCAAGAGATGGGTCACCTTACCTGCCTCCTGAGAAATCGTGTGCAGGTCAAGAAGCAACAGTTAGAACCAGACATGAAACATTCAAAGAAAGGCAATGCCAAAGAATGCTCAAACTACCGCACAATTGCACTCATCTCACATGCTAGCAAAGTAATGCTCAAAATTCTCCAAACCAGGCTTCAACAGTAGGTGAACCATGAAACTCCACATGTTCAAGCTGGATTTAGGAAAGGCAGAGGAACCAGAGATCAAAGTTCCAGAAAAACATCTATTTCTGCTTTATTGACTATGCCAAAGCCTTTGACTGTGTGGATCACAACAAACTGTGGAAAATTCTTCAAGAGATGGGTCACCTTACCTGCCTCCTGAGAAATCGTGTGCAGGTCAAGAAGCAACAGTTAGAACCAGACATGAAACAACAGACTGCTTCCAAATCGGGAAAGGAGTACGTCAAGGCTGTATATTGTCACCCTGCTTATTTGACTTTTATGCAGATTACATCATGAGAAACACTGGGCTGGAAGAAACACAAGCTGGAATCAAGATTGCAGGGAGAAATATCAATAACTTCAGATACACAGATGACACCACCCTTATGGCAGAAAGTGAAGAGGAACTAAAGAGCCTCTTGATGAAAGTGAAAGAGGAGAGTGAAAAAGCTGGCTTAAAACACAACATTCAAAAAACTAAGATCATGGCATCCAGCCCCATCTCTCCATGGCAAATAGATGGGGAAACAATGGAAACAGTGGCAGACTTTATTTTGGGGGGCTCCAAAATCACTACAGATGGTGACTGCAGCCATCAAATTAAAAGACATTTGCTCCTTGGAAGAAAAGCTATGACCAACTTGGACAGCATATTAAAAACCAGAGACATTACTTTGCCACCAAAGGTCCATCTAGTCAGAGGTATGGTTTTGCCAGTAGTCATGTATGGATGTGAGAGTTGGATTATAAAGACAGCTGAGCACCAAAGAACGATGCTTTTGAACTGTGGTGTTGGAGAAGACTCTTGAGAGTCCCTTGGACTGTAAGGAGATCCAATCAGTCCATCCTAAAAGAAATCAGTCCTGAATATTCACTGGAAGGACTGATGCTGAAACTCCAGTACTTTGGCCACCTGATGTGAAGACCTGCCCTCATGGGAAAAGACCCTGATGCCGGGAAAGATTGAAGGCAGGAGGAGAAGGGGACGACAGAGGATGAGATGGTTGGATGGCATCACTGACTCGATGGACATGAGTTTGAGCAAGCTCCATGATTTGGTGATGGACAGGGAAGCCTGGCATGCTGCATTCCATGGGGTCACAAAGAGTTGGACATGACTGAGCGACTGAACTGAACATGATCTTAAAGAAATCATATTTCTTTATAGAAAAGAATGGAAGGGGACTTCCCTGGTGATTGAGTGGTTAAGATTCCATGCTTCCAATGAAGGGGGCATGAGTTCCTTCCCTGGTCGGGGAACTAACATTCCACATGGCCCAGTCAAAAATTTTTTTGTAAAAAAGAAAAGAATGGAAGGACTCAGATTTGCAGGGATGTAATGCCCAGATGTTGGAAATACTACTCAGAACAGTGTAGTTCCTCATTATCTTGGATCTGTTTATTACAGAATAGGATCTTTCATTACCAAAAAGTCTGTTCTCATGTTTTTCTAAGAATAGAGGAACAAGAGAATAGTCTGCCCTCAGAGATAAGTTCACGCCTCCTCCTTTGGCAACATGAAACTGAATATTTGAAACTACAAATATCTCAGTTGTAAAGATCCCAGGGACTCAGATAGTCAGAGTAAAGTTATCTGAAATCCTCTCATTCCAGTTGATCTAGAATCAAGAGCCTGGGTTTGGGAGGAGCATAAGCTCTATTTACCTTGATCTGGAAATTACTTTAAATATCAAAATTTCTTAGACATATAATTGAACATTTCAGTTGTGATAACTGCAAAACTGTAACGTTAGTATATAAAATTATAATAATTTTAAAAGTGTAGTGTTATATTATATGTAGGGCTTCCCTGGTGGCTCAGAGGTTAAAGCGTCTGCCTCCAATGCGGGAGACCCGGTCCAATCCCTGGGTCGGGAAGGTCCCCTGGAGAAGGAAATGGCCATCCACTCCAGTATTCTTGCCTGGAGAATCCCATGGATGGAGAAGCCTAGTAGGTTACAGTCCACGGGGTCGCAAAGAGTCAGACACGACTGAGCGACTTCATCTATCTCATCTAGTGTTATATTTAGGGAATAGTGTACTGATGCCTGCAGTTTATTTGGAAATACACCAAAGAGAAGATGGATCAATGGATAGTTGGATGGAGTGATGGACAGCTGGATGGATACATGATAAAGTATAGCAAAGCATCAGTGAATGCAGAATCTCCATGATAGCTATGCCCCTGTTCATTATACAGTTCTTTTGACTTTGCTGTAAGTTTAAAATTTTATTTTTATTTTTTAGAATTTGCTTTAAATTAAAAAAATTAAAACTGAAGGAATACACAAATAGATCAACAGAATGCTTAATTATAGAGAGCCCAGAAACATACCCAAGAGCATACGGGATCTTGGTGTATGACAGCAGCAATGTGCAGCAGTGGGGAATAACTAACTATTCAATAAGTGGTCCTGTGAAAGGCAGTTGTCCATAAAAAGTGGATCCCTACCTCGATTATCCCCATGGCCTAGTATTTTGCACTGAACTGCTTCAGGTCTTTTTTTTTTTTCTCCTCTCTCTGTTGTAACTCCAGGGCCTGGTATCTACTAGGTGGAGAGTAAATCTTTGTTGAATGAAGACCTTGGTCCTGAGAGATATGCTGGAGGTTGGAGGATGTCTGTAATCCATTCCAAGGGTTGGAGCCAGGAAACTCAGGCTCGAGTCCTCCCTCTTTTCTGTTCCCCATCAGCTGAGCTAAAGCAACTGTCACACTGAGTCCAGATTCCAAATAAGCACACAGTAATGAGTGATGCGAGGTTGCCCTGACTTCATTCAGTAACTGAAAGAGCTCCCTTGAAGATTTGCAGTAACAGACTGTTACTGGCTGTTTGCTCTTCCAGAGATTATTAAGGGCATTTCCCTGGTGGCTCAGTGGTAAAGAATCCACCTGTCACTACAGGAGACGCAGGTTCAATCCCTGGGTGGGGAAGATCCCCTGGAGAAGGAAATGGCAACCCTATCCAGTATTCTTTTTTTAATTATTTATTATTTTTGGTTGCACTGGGTCTTTGTGCTGTGCAGGCTCTTTCTAGTTGCGGTGAGCAGGGGCTACTCTATTGAGATACGCAGGCTTCTCCTGTTGTAGAGCATAGGATCTAGGCATGCGCATTTCAACAGCTGCGGCTGCTGGACTTGGTTGCTCTGAGGCATGCGGAATTTTCCCGGACCAGGATTGAGCCTGTGTTCCCTGCACTGGCAGGCAGACTCTTATCCACTGTACCATCAGGAAAGTCCCCCACTCCAGTATTCTTGCCTGGGAAATCCCATGGGCAGAGGAGCCTGATGGGCTACAGTCCATGGAATCACAAAAGAGTTGGACATGACTTAGTGACTAAAGAACAGCAAGGTTATTAAAAGAGGGGACAGGGGACTAGAATTTGAGGTGGGAGCAAGGAGGCAATAATAATGTAGAAATATATGATAGACATCAAGTTACAGATTATATGTACATAAAATATATATCACAAATACATGTATTATAGATGTATGTATATGTGTTCATGTTACATATGTATGTGAGTGTGAGAGGATGTACGGTAGTGGGATTTCCCTGATGGTCCAGCAGTTGGGACTCTGCACTTCCACTGCAGGCAGCAGCAGTTTGATCCTTGGTTGGGGAACAAAGACCTTGCCATGCAGTTCAGCCAAAAAATAATTTAAAAAAAATTTTTTTTAAGAGAGAGATAGCAGAGAGTTCTATATGAGCTTGGCTAGATCTTGCACACCTTTTCCTTATAGGCCTAAAGTAGCAGAGCAAGTTATTTTACAGTGAGTCCAATTTGGCAGAAAATACTTTGAACTACTTTCATCTATTGATTTGAAGATTCTGTAGTCAGGACACATGTACTCTGATGCCAATCAGTCATGCGCTTCTTCTCAGCCCGCCAGTGGTAAAATGGAAAAGCTGCATGTGCAGTATTTCTCTGCCTTTTCATTATATTTTTTAAAACTTACTGTGTTTGAGGTCTCCTTTTCCCAGGCTTCAAGGAAAGTTGAATTCTTTCCTTGAAGAAAGTTGAATTCGTTCTTCCTTTTGGTTTCTGCCCTCCTAAGGTTGGTCCAGTAGTTTGTGTAAGCTTTGTATAGTGTGAGATTTGTGTTGAGTTTTTCTTTGTTTGTTTTTCCTCTGATGGGCAAGGCTGTGTGAGGTGGTAATCCTGTCTGCTGATGATTTGGTTTGTATTTTTGATTTGTTTGTTGTTTAGATGAGGCATCCTGCACAGGGTGCTACTGGTGGTTGGATGATGCCAGGTCTTGTGTTCAAGGAAACTTGTATTCAAGTTTCCTTTGTGTGAGTTCTCACTATTTTATACTCCCTAGGGTCAGTTCTCTGGTAGTCTAGGGTCTTGGAGTCAGTGCTCCCACTGAACTCCAAGGCTCAGGGCTTGATCTCTCCCTAGGATGTCTTCCAACACTGTGCTGATCTCTAGACCTGCTGTGGGGGCAGCTCAGATTCTAATCTGGTCCTACTCCTGTGTGTTCTTGCCTCCAATGTCCACAGCTATCAAAACTAGTCATTTTCTTTTGTGGGAGCTCTCAATGCCATTTTATATATTCCATAGACACAGAGTCTGCCTCGTTGATCATGTGAATTTAATCTGCACCCTTACAGCTGGTGGGAAGGTTTTGGGTCTTCTTCCTTAGCCACACTGTCCTTGGGTTTCAACTGTGGCTCTGTTTCCACCTCTACACATGGGTCGTCCACTGAGGTTTTGCTCGTGAGGCTGCCCTGGAGGACTTGGGTTTGCCCCTGTGAGGGCCAGGTGTGCAGGTGGTGCAGCTGCTTGGGTCACAGGGGTTCTGGCAGCACCAGGTATTCGGGGGGTTGGTAGCTAGGGCAGCAGGAAATATAGTGCTCTAGGAGGGTATGGCAACCAGTATTGGCCAATACGCTCCAGTGTTCTTGCCTGGAGAACCCCCCTCCCTGACAGAGAAGCCAGGCAGGCCACAGTCTATGGGGTTGCAAAGAGTCGGATACGACCGGAGTGACCCTGCACGCATAGACACGGAAGACTTTTTTGCCCATGGCAGCTCTGCCACTGCATGTGAATTATAGGTACCCTGTTACGCTTTCCATTTTGACCTGCTAAATCAGTCAAAATGTGTTTTTGTTCCATTTTATGGTAAATGTTAGTATTTACATTTTGGTGTCATCTAACATTTTTACAAGTCTTCTAAATTTTCAGAGGAATAGCTCAAATAAAAGTGCTTTGTAGACCTTTGATTTTCCTTAGGTATAACATAAGTTCACATGGAAACTTGGCAACTGTTCTCCGTATTTGAGTATTCTATAGACCGTGTATCACACTGACAACTAATATGAGAAATGCATGCTTCCATAAAAAGAATAGAGCCGATTTTGTCTTTGCTTAAGTCAACCAAATATATCAGCCTGGTTACTCTTCTTATTTTAATACATCCATCCAAATAACCTTTAGAGTAAAGCTAAGAAGATGAAGAGTTGCCAACAAAAAAAATGCTTAATGCCAGATTCCTCCTACCCCAAAAGCTTTGTTTTCACTATTGATTTGAATGAAACACCCCATTTTCCTTCTAGTGGTTTCCTCATTCATCAATAGCTCTTTATCCTCATGAGCATGAGAACCACCAACTGCAAATGGGCTGAGTACAAACCACCTTTAGAAACTTTGAACAATCACGTCCATTTTAATGTTGAGTAAAAGGTTTGAAACCTAATAGGTTCATCTAGCCAGCAAGCCATTATACACTATTTTTCTGCCAGTTTTCTTTAATTACCACTCATACATGATATATTTACCATTCTGGGAAATTACACCCATCCATGATATATTTACAGTTCCAGGATCTTGAAAAAGACCACAACTCTTATAAAGATTGTGTTTATATAGCTTTGCCATTGTAAGTTACTTGATCACTTTGCGTATTTGTATAGCTGAATCCCAAAGGTAAGATACTCCTACAAAAGGCTTAACTGGAATGGACATGTTATACCATGGTTAGGATGAGGGTGAGAGATATGTCATTTTCTTGACTTAAAGATACTCCTACATTAAGCCTGTCTATAAATAAGATGCCTATGATAAAATATCAGATCCTTTGCATGGTAACTATCATACTTCAGGGCCTCCAAAATAAGAGAAAAAATTGCATTACCTTTCCAGATAGGCTCTGTCCTGACCTCTAGTCTTCTGGGGTGACAGTAAAGAGCAGAACTGAAAGGCAGGTGGGCAGAAAGTGTCTGAATTCCATGAAGGTATTCACTAAGAATGCATTTCGAGTTGTCTACCTTGCAGTTCTGTTATTCAGAGATTTGGTTTCTGTTGTGTTTTTGATAAAAGAGGATTGGACGGAAAGGCATAGACTGACCATTCCTTACTGTATTTCTTTGCAGAAACAGACAGTATAAAGGCTTCCTAAATGCCTTACAACATTGGTGTAGTGGATACTGTGATGCGCCATTCAAGCTCCCAAGTTCCCCATTTTTGCCTGAGGCTGATGGCAGCTCACCATGTCTGTGGGAACTGCCCTGCACAGGGCAAGCTGCTTCATCTAAGATTAGGTTCCCTCCCCAGGGGCAGCCAGTATCCAATGATTGGCCCTCTATCTCAATTAGGACAACTCCCATGGATGGCTCTAGAGACTGTCATACAAGGTTCAGAAAAACAAATATCATATATTAATGCACACATGCAGAATCTAGGAAAATGGTACATATGAACTTATTTGCAAGGCAGAAACAGAGACACAGATGTGGAGAACAAATGTATGGACACCAAGGGGGGAGGGGAGGGGAAGGTAGGGCGGATTGGGAGATAGGGATTTATACGCTACCAATACTATGTACAATAAAATAGATAACTAATGAGAACCTACTTAGAGCTCAGCAAACTCTACTCAGTGCTCTGTGGTGACCTGAATGGAAAAGAAATCTAAGGAAGAGGGGATATATGTATATGTATGGTTGATTTACTTTGCTGTACAGCAGAAAATAACACAACATTGTAAAGCAACTATACTCCACTAATAAATAAATGTGTACGTGTGTGTTAGTTGCTCAGTAGTATCTGACTCTTTGTGACTCACCAGGCTTCTCTGTCCATGGAATTCTGCAGGCAAGAATACTGGAGTGAATTGCCATTCCCTTCTCCAGAGGATCTTCCCGACCCAGGGAATGAACCCTCATCTCCTGCATTGCAGGCAGATTCTTTACTGTTTGAGCTACAGGGAAGTCCTAATAAATAAATAAGTAATTTTTTTAAAAAACCAACTCTGACAGGCCATCGCTGCTCCAGAGCTTTCCCATAAAATCAGTTGAGGCCTCTTTTGAGCCAGCATCACAGGTCAACTCTGCTTAAGCCTTCTGTAAGCAGTGCTGTCAAGAGTACTCCCCAGTTAACCCCCTGCAAGCAAATTTCGGCCTCAGAGACTTCCCCCTCAAACCCGACCTAAGACATAAAGCAAAATTCTTTGGCAGAATTAAAGATGACCATTTTTTATCTCATGGTAGATTATTACTCAATTAACCTGGCTTCAGCAAATGAACTGGCCACAGTTAAATTCCTGCTGGCTTTCCTGTGGATCAGTGTGCAGATCCTTTGGGGGTACAGACTTGGTTGTGTATATGTCCCTTTGAAAAGGAGTAAAAAAAATTTAAGCATTGTAGAATATATACAAGTGTGATATTTAAACAGTAATGTTTGTCAAATCATAGTAAATATATGAATGAATAGGAGAGACTCTTTAGCTTCTACTTTCTCGATTATGTATATTTTCCTTATAACACAATACATTGTTAATCTTGAGTGGCTCTCTGAATAAGAATGAAACTTTGGGCATTGAAGACAGGACCAAGATGTGCCTGGTCCTGTAGTGATGGAGAGGAACCTAGAGTCAGTCATACAGAGTGAAGTAAGTCAGAAAGAGAAAAATAAATATTGTATATTAACACATGTCTATGGAATCTAGAAAAATTTTACAGGTGAACCTATCTGCAGGGCAGGAATAGAGATGNCCTGTAGTGATGGAGAGGAACCTAGAGTCAGTCATACAGAGTGAAGTAAGTCAGAAAGAGAAAAATAAATATTGTATATTAACACATGTCTATGGAATCTAGAAAAATTTTACAGGTGAACCTATCTGCAGGGCAGGAATAGAGATGCTGACATAGAGAACGGACTTTTGGACACAGCAGGGGAAGGAGAGGGTGGGATAAATTGAGAGAGTAGCATTGACATATATACACTGCTGCTGCTGCTGCTGCTAAGTCACTTCAGTCGTGTGCAACCCCATAGCCGGCAGCCCACCAGGGTCCCCTGTCCCCAGGATTCTCCAGGCAAGAACACTGGAGTGGGTTGCCATTTCCTTCTCCAATGCAGGAAAGTGAAAAGTGAAAGTGAAGGCTACCAGGCTCCTCTGTCCATGGGAGTTTCCAGGCAAGGGTACTGGAGTGGGTTGCCATTGCCTTCTCCAATATATACATTACCTGTCTCTTATACACATCTAGATGTGTATAAGAGACAGGATATAATTACTGCTANTGAGGCTGCCCTGGAGGACTTGGGTTTGCCCCTGTGAGGGCCAGGTGTGCAGGTGGTGCAGCTGCTTGGGTCACAGGGGTTCTGGCAGCACCAGGTATTCGGGGGGTTGGTAGCTAGGGCAGCAGGAAATATAGTGCTCTAGGAGGGTATGGCAACCAGTATTGGCCAATACGCTCCAGTGTTCTTGCCTGGAGAACCCCCCTCCCTGACAGAGAAGCCAGGCAGGCCACAGTCTATGGGGTTGCAAAGAGTCGGATATGACCGGAGTGACCCTGCACGCATAGACACGGAAGACTTTTTTGCCCATGGCAGCTCTGCCACTGCATGTGAATTATAGGTACCCTATTACGCTTTCCATTTTGACCTGCTAAATCAGTCAAAATGTGTTTTTGTTCCATTTTATGGTAAATGTTAGTATTTACATTTTGGTGTCATCTAACATTTTTACAAGTCTTCTAAATTTTCAGAGGAATAGCTCAAATAAAAGTGCTTTGTAGACCTTTGATTTTCCTTAGGTATAACATAAGTTCACATGGAAACTTGGCAACTGTTCTCCGTATTTGAGTATTCTATAGACCGTGTATCACACTGACAACTAATATGAGAAATGCATGCTTCCATAAAAAGAATAGAGCCGATTTTGTCTTTGCTTAAGTCAACCAAATATATCAGCCNGACCGGAGTGACCCTGCACGCATAGACACGGAAGACTTTTTTGCCCATGGCAGCTCTGCCACTGCATGTGAATTATAGGTACCCTATTACGCTTTCCATTTTGACCTGCTAAATCAGTCAAAATGTGTTTTTGTTCCATTTTATGGTAAATGTTAGTATTTACATTTTGGTGTCATCTAACATTTTTACAAGTCTTCTAAATTTTCAGAGGAATAGCTCAAATAAAAGTGCTTTGTAGACCTTTGATTTTCCTTAGGTATAACATAAGTTCACATGGAAACTTGGCAACTGTTCTCCGTATTTGAGTATTCTATAGACCGTGTATCACACTGACAACTAATATGAGAAATGCATGCTTCCATAAAAAGAATAGAGCCGATTTTGTCTTTGCTTAAGTCAACCAAATATATCAGCATGGTTACTCTTCCCTTTATTTTAACACATGCATCCAAATAACCTTTAGAGTAAAGCTAAGAAGATGAAGAGTTGCCAACAAAAAAAATGCTTAATGCCAGACTCCTCCTACCCCAAAAGCTTTGTTTTCACTATTGATTTGAATGAAACACCCCATTTTCCTTCTAGTGGTTTCCTCATTCATCAATAGCTCTTTATCCTCATGAGCATGAGAACCACCAACTGCAAATGGGCTGAGTACAAACCACCTTTAGAAACTTTGAACAATCACGTCCATTTTAATGTTGAATAAAAGGTTTGAAACCTAATAGGTTCATCTAGCCAGCAAGCCATTATACACTATTTTTCTGCCAGTTTTCTTTAATTACCACTCATACATGATATATTTACCATTCTGGGAAATTACACCCATCCATGATATATTTACAGTTCCAGGATCTTGAAAAAGACCACAACTCTTATAAAGATTGTGTTTATATAGCTTTGCCATTGTAAGTTACTTGATCACTTTGCGTATTTGTACAGCTGAATCCCAAAGGTAAGATACTCCTACAAAAGGCTTAACTGGAATGGACATGTTATACCATGGTTACGATGAGGGTGAGAGATATGTCATTTTCTTGACTTAAAGATACTCCTACATTAAGCCTGTCTATAAATAAGATGCCTATGATAAAATATCAGATCCTTTGCATGGTAACTATCATACTTCAGGGCCTCCAAAATAAGAGAAAAAATTGCATTACCTTTCCAGATAGGCTCTGTCCTGACCTCTAGTCTTCTGGGGTGACAGTAAAGAGCAGAACTGAAAGGCAGGTGGGCAGAAAGTGTCTGAATTCCATGAAGGTATTCACTAAGAATGCATTTCGAGTTGTCTACCTTGCAGTTCTGTTATTCAGAGATTTGGTTTCTGTCGTGTTTTTGATAAAAGAGGATTGGACGGAAAGGCATAGACTGACCATTCCTTACTGTATTTCTTTGCAGAAACAGACAGTATAAAGGCTTCCTAAATGCCTTACAACATTGGTGTAGTGGATACTGTGATGCGCCATTCAAGCTCCCAAGTTCCCCATTTTTGCCTGAGGCTGATGGCAGCTCACCATGTCTGTGGGAACTGCCCTGCACAGGGCAAGCTGCTTCATCTAAGATTAGGTTCCCTCCCCAGGGGCAGCCAGTATCCAATGATTGGCCCTCTATCTCAATTAGGACAACTCCCATGGATGGCTCTAGAGACTGTCATACAAGGTTCAGAAAAACAAATATCATATATTAATGCACACATGCAGAATCTAGGAAAATGGTACATATGAACTTATTTGCAAGGCAGAAACAGAGACACAGATGTGGAGAACAAATGTATGGACACCAAGGGGGGAGGGGAGGGGAAGGTAGGGCGGATTGGGAGATAGGGATTTATACGCTACCAATACTATGTACAATAAAATAGATAACTAATGAGAACCTACTTAGAGCTCAGCAAACTCTACTCAGTGCTCTGTGGTGACCTGAATGGAAAAGAAATCTAAGGAAGAGGGGATATATGTATATGTATGGTTGATTTACTTTGCTGTACAGCAGAAAATAACACAACATTGTAAAGCAACTATACTCCACTAATAAATAAATGTGTACGTGTGTGTTAGTTGCTCAGTAGTATCTGACTCTTTGTGACTCACCAGGCTTCTCTGTCCATGGAATTCTGCAGGCAAGAATACTGGAGTGAATTGCCATTCCCTTCTCCAGAGGATCTTCCCGACCCAGGGAATGAACCCTCATCTCCTGCATTGCAGGCAGATTCTTTACTGTTTGAGCTACAGGGAAGTCCTAATAAATAAATAAGTAATTTTTTTAAAAAACCAACTCTGACAGGCCATCGCTGCTCCAGAGCTTTCCCATAAAATCAGTTGAGGCCTCTTTTGAGCCAGAATCACAGGTCAACTCTGCTTAACCCTTCTGTAAGCAGTGCTGTCAAGAGTACTCCCCAGTTAACCCCCTGCAAGCAAATTTCGGCCTCAGAGACTTCCCCCTCAAACCCGACCTAAGACATAAAGCAAAATTCTTTGGCAGAATTAAAGATGACCATTTTTTATCTCATGGTAGATTATTACTCAATTAACCTGGCTTCAGCAAATGAACTGGCCACAGTTAAATTCCTGCTGGCTTTCCTGTGGATCAGTGTGCAGATCCTTTGGGGGTACAGACTTGGTTGTGTATATGTCCCTTTGAAAAGGAGTAAAAAAAATTTAAGCATTGTAGAATATATACAAGTGTGATATTTAAACAGTAATGTTTGTCAAATCATAGTAAATATATGAATGAATAGGAGAGACTCTTTAGCTTCTACTTTCTCGATTATGTATATTTTCCTTATAACACAATACATTGTTAATCTTGAGTGGCTCTCTGAATAAGAATGAAACTTTGGGCATTGAAGACAGGACCAAGATGTGCCTGGTCCTGTAGTGATGGAGAGGAACCTAGAGTCAGTCATACAGAGTGAAGTAAGTCAGAAAGAGAAAAATAAATATTGTATATTAACACATGTCTATGGAATCTAGAAAAATTTTACAGGTGAACCTATCTGCAGGGCAGGAATAGAGATGCTGACATAGAGAACGGACTTTTGGACACAGCAGGGGAAGGAGAGTGTGGGATAAATTGAGAGAGTAGCATTGACATATATACACTGCTGCTGCTGCTGCTGCTAAGTCACTTCAGTCGTGTGCAACCCCATAGCCGGCAGCCCACCAGGGTCCCCTGTCCCCAGGATTCTCCAGGCAAGAACACTGGAGTGGGTTGCCATTTCCTTCTCCAATGCAGGAAAGTGAAAAGTGAAAGTGAAGGCTACCAGGCTCCTCTGTCCATGGGAGTTTCCAGGCAAGGGTACTGGAGTGGGTTGCCATTGCCTTCTCCAATATATACATTACTGTGCATAAAATAGATAGCTAATGGGAAGCTGCCATATAGCACAGGGAGCTCAGCTCCGTGCTCTGTAATGACCCAGAGGAGTGAGATGGAGAGAGTAGGAGGAAGACTCAAGAGACAGGGGACATATATATATACTTACAGGTGATTAATGTTGTCGTACAGCAGAAACTAATACAACATTGTAAAGCAGTTATGTGCTCAGTTGCTCAGTCATGGACTATAGCCTGCCAGGCTTCTCAGTCAGAATTTTCCAGGCAAGAATACTGGAGCAAGTTGCCATTTCCTCCTCTAGGGGATCTTCCCAACCCAGGGACTGAACCCGCATCTCCTGTGTCTCCTGCATTGGCAAGCAGATATTCCTTACCACTGTGCCACCTGGGAAGCCCAAAGCAGTTATACTCCAGTTTAAAAAAAAAAAAAGACCTGGTCAAACCATGGTTTATCCAGCCCAATATTCTGGAAGATTCTGTGAAAGATCTTGACAGTCATTCCTGGCATTGACTTCAAAGTGTCAGGAAGTTTACCCCAAATATGTATCCTTTATGCTGTCATGGCCTTGCTTTTACATAACCTATTTCTGTGATATATACTTATTCTAAATCCCCCACTAGACTAGGACTTCCTCAGTGGGAAGTTATTTACATCTGTATCCCTCCCCTCTTAAGCACAGGGATTAATAGGCCCCTATTGAATTCCAGTTTCAATCAGCACAGGATTTATTAGCACTTATGAGATCCTGGGCACCAAGCTAAACATTGTTTGAGAAAATGAGTCACAGTTAACTACCACACAGGAACTTATTAAATACCTGGGGTTATAACACACTTAAACAGCTGGAGACCATTTGTTGCTGTTTAGTCACTAAGTTGTGTTTGACTCTTTTTCAACCCCAAGGACTGTAGCCCACCAGGCTCCTCTGGCCATGGAATTACCAAGGCAAGCATACTGGAGTGAGTTGTCATTTCCTTCCCCAGGGAATGTTCCTGACCCAGGGATCGAACACTTGTCTCCTGATTGGCAGGCAAATTCTTTACCACTGAGCCACTTGGAAGCCCTAGAGTCCATTTAATGGTGGCCAATCAAATATGGGAGGTGAAATATTCACAGTAATCTTTGATTTCTCCTGATGCTCCAGTCAAGTAACAGCACAGAAATACAAAAACCCTAAAGCCACAAATGTAGAGAAAACTTGAGAAAAGATCATCAGCAAACAGGATTTCAGTGAAACGTTAGAAGTGTGTAACTGCCTAAAAAACTGGAAGATGGCTAAAACCTAAGCTATCAGGGCAGAAAGCCAAGAAGTCAGTCATTTTCCACACAGAATACTACCAGGAAGCTTGCAGACACAAGGAGGGAGGGCTGTAGGGTAAAGCTGAAAACAGGAAAATTTATTTGGCAGTTTATATAGGGATCTGTTAACATGCAACTCCCCCAACCAAAAGGCCAGAAGATTGCAGCCTTCCCAACACAACAGAGGGAAGGAAGCTCACTGTGGAGAAGTTGAACCAGGAAATCTGTGGATTTGGGGACACTGGCCTCAACTGAAAAGAAGGGTGAGTCTGACTGAAACAAAGGGAAGCAGAGTCTACAAACTGAATGTTGACATCCCTCAAACCTACTCACCCTGATGAAAACTGGCCACCAGACTCATGTTGACCTCATAAGAAACTGGAGAATTCCTCTCTTAGGAAACCAGTCCAAAAGAAATGTCTACATTGGACTTCCCTAGTGCAGTGGATAAGAATCCGGATGCCAATGTAGGGAGCACGGGTTTGATCCCTGGTCAGGGAAGATTCCACATGCCACAGAGCAACTAAAGCCCTTGCACCCCAACTAGAGAGCAGCCCCTTCTGTCTGAACTGGAGAAGGACCCAGCAAAGCCGCCCCCACCCCCAACAGAAAAAGACATGTGTACCTAAAATGACAACTTAGAATTTTCCTGATGAAATAGGGCCTGCCCAGTCCCACAGTGGTGAAAGCCATCAATCTCCAAACTCTGCTCACGTGTACAGAGCTTCTGAGTGTTTCTCACTCAACGTATTAGGACACCAAGGGCTACCACATGTTTGAGAAAATCCTGTAACATGACTGACAGGGACCAAAACAAATCACAGAGAATATTTAGAAAACCAAAAACAAAACAGAGTTTCAGAATAAGAGAAGATACTGGTCTATAAAGCAAGAACTGATTTCACTAAAAAAAAATCCATTTACAGAATAAAAATTCAGAAACTTATGTCTATATACATATATAACCAACAGAAGAGTTGAAAGTAAAGTTGAGAGAATCTCTCAAAAAGGAGAACAAAAACCAAGGAAATGGAAAATAGGAAAGAAAAGAGAAGTATAGATAAAATGATACTAAAAAATGCCTGGAAGAAAAATACAGATCATGTGCAAATGATCAGGCTCAGGAAGAATCAGACTTCTCCACCACAACAGGAGCCAGAGACAGTGGACAAATGCCTTCAGACTGTCAGGAGTAGCTTTATTCTTCCAATGAAGATTTGGAATGCACCATCAGCAAACAACTGGGGGAAAATAAGGCAATTATTAACTCCAGGAACAGCAAGAAGTTGTACAAGACAGGAAATATAGTAATGCTATACTACATGGCTAAGCTGTGAATAATGATTACTTCTAATGTAAACGTGGCCTACTAATTTTAAAATGGTGACAAATACATTGGAAAGATGAAAAGGAAGAAAATGTGTGTGTTGATTCTGATGAAGGGCAGTGTAAAGGAGTTAGAACTTCATTTAATAATAAAAAATAATAAACCAGTAAACAACCGTAAAAGAATGTTATTTAAAAATATGAAGGGATTATCATAAAAAGTAAGCCAAAGACAAATATCATATGATATCACTTATATGTGGAGTCTTAAAAAAAAAAAGATATGAATGAACTTACTTACAAAACAGAAAGAGACTCACAGATATAGAAAACAAACTTAAAGTTACCAAAGGGGAAAGGGAGGGAGGAAGGTTAAATTAGGAGTTTGGAATTAACATAAACACACCAGTTCAGTTCAGTTCAGTCGCTCAGTCGTGTCCGACTCTTTGCAATCCCATGAATTGCAGCACGCCAGGCCTTCCTGTCCATCACCAACTCCCGGAGTTCACTCAAACTTAACGTTCATCGACTTGGTGATGCCATCCAGCCATCTCATCCTCTGTTGTCCCCTTTTCCTCCTGCCCCCAGTCCCTCCCAGCATCAGAGTCTTTTCCAATCAGTCAACTCTTCGCATGAGGTGGCCAAAGTACTGGAGTTTCAGCTTTAGCATCATTCCTTCCAAAGAAATCCCAGGGCTGATCTTCAGAATGGACCTGTTGGATCTCCTTGCAGTCCAAGGGACTCTCAAGAGTCTTCTCCAACACCACAGTTCAAAAGCATCAGTTCTTCAGAGCTCAGCTTTCTTCACAGTCCAACTCTCACATCCATACATGACCACTGGGAAAACGATAGCCTTGACTAGACGGACCTATATATATAACATAGATAACCAATAACCAACAAGCATCTACTGTAAACACAGGGTATTATTGAATACAAAATACTCAATATTTAGCAATACTGTATAAGGTGAAAGAATCTAGTTCCCTGATCAGGGATTTAACCCAGGCACATGCATTGGGAACATGGAGTCTTAGCCACTGGACCACCAGGGAAATCCCAGGAATAGGTATGTATTTGTTTCATTAAATATGAGACAAATTTTCCAATTGTTCAGTCACTAACTTGTGTCTGACTCTGACACCCCATGGACTGCAGCACACCAGCCTTCCCTGTCCTTCACTATCTCCCAGAATTTGCTCATGCTCATGTCCATTGATTCAGTGATGCCATCCAACCATCTCATCCTCTGTCCCAGCCATCTTCTCCTGCCCTCACTCTTTCCCAGCATCAGGGTTTTTTCCAATTAATCAGTTCTTTGCATCAGATGGCCAAAGTATTAGAGCTCCAGCTTCAACATCAGTCTTTTCAATGAATATTCAGGACTGATTTCCTTTAGGATTACTGGTTTGATCTCCTTGCTGTCCAAGGGACCCTCAAGAGTCTTCTCCAGCATGTCATAAACAATGGTTATATTCTCAGACTCCCTCCAACTATTTAAAATTAATATACAATGTAATCCAACCTAAGTGCATCTATTATACATAAGCAATATTTTATAGAACTATTTCCAGGAGATAAATTTTAGGTCCAAGCTGTAGGTAAATACTCCAGTTATCTTTTGCTATATAACAAGTTTTTGAAACTGAGTAGCTTAGGGACTTCCCTGATTAAGAATCTGCCTTCTGGTGTGGGATACATGGGTTTGATCCCTGGTTAGGGAGCTAAGATCTCACATACAGTGGGGCAACTGAGCCCATGTACTGCAAGTACTGAGTCTGAGGGCCTCAAAGAAACATCCCACATGATGCAACGAACATCCAGTACAGCCAAAAATAAATACTTTTTAAAAAAGAAATTGAGTAGCTTAAACAATAACCATTTTATTACATCTCATGATTTCATGGGTCAGGAATTTGGGCAGGCCTCAGCTGGGTGATTCTTCTGCTCCAAGGGTGCCAACTGGGATTACTCACTGGTACTCAACTGTCAAGTGTGCTGGTCTGGACAGTTCAAAGTTCCTCCCTTGTCTGATGCCTGGGTGGGGATGGCTGGAAGGTTGGGATCAGCTGGGTCTATTGACTCTTACATGGTATTCTCTTTGTAATTGGTCTTCTCACGTGACATGTTAAAATTCCTCAAAAGAGTGTTTCAAGAGACCTAAGTGGAATCTACAAGACTTCTCACCTAGTTTCAGATAGCATGCAGTATCATACTTCTACCACCTTGTACTGCTTCCAAGTGAGTTAAAAGACCTACCAAGATTCAAGAAGAGAGTGGGGACTTCCCTAGTGGTCCAGTGGTTAAGAATCTGCCTTGTAATGCAGGAGACTTGTATTTCAATCCCTGGTCCGGGAACTAAGATCCTGCATGCTGTAGGGCAACTAAGCCCACATGCCACAACTAGAGAGTCTGTTCACCGCAACGAAAGATCCCCATGATGCAACAAAGATCCTGAGTGCTGCAACTATAGACTTGAGATCCCTTGGAGGAGGGCATGGCAACCCACTCCGGTGTTCTTGCCTGGAGAATCCCATGGACAGAGGAGCCTGGTGGGCTACAGTCTGTAGGATTGCACAGAGTGAGACATGACTGAACAACTTAGCACACATGCACAGCCAAATAAATAAGTAAATAGATAAAGATTCAAGGAAAATGGCTGCACAACAGTGAGATACAAGTAGGCATGGGTCACTAGAGCACCATCTTTGGAGGCTACCTCCACAATGGAGATTTAATGTTCTAAATCTGTATAGGTGAAATACCACTCACATTCTCATAAGCAAAAAAATTATGTTAGTGAGTCTCAAACTGTACTCTCAAGGAAACCTACTGTCTCACTGCTTATGTTGAATAATGTTGATCTTTCATATATTTGGAAGAAAAACTGAGATAAATCATTTTTTAAAAATCAATATTTTGTTTCCCTATGAAAATATTACTTAAGCCCTATTGTTTGATATTCCTCACTTGTGTGATGGAACAATTTTTTGAAATATTTTGTTTTTGGGAATTCTCTGGTGGTCCAGTGATTAAAACAGTGTGTTTACTGCCAGGACCCAGGTTCAGGCCCCTTAAGGAACTATTAATAAGACCCTGCAAGCCACTTTGTGTGGCCAAAAAACAAGAAAAAGAAACATTTTGTTTTTCACATAGCCTTTTTGTCCTTCCTCGTTGTGTGTGGAGTCAGGCTCTTTGCGCTCACTCGCCTAGAAGCGGGGTGTGTGTCAGATTTGAAAGCAGAAAGCTCTCGCAGATACTTCCTTTTCTGGATTTTTTTTTTTTTTCATAAAGTCTGAGCTTCCAGAATCTGTCATGCACAAAGAGGAAAGAGGTGAGAGTTGAAAGGCGACTAAAGGACGCTGAACAGCAGAGCTTCCCAGAGCTTCACAGGCTTAGCCCTTCCATCCACCTTGTTTCTCTCACCAGACCTGTGAAACCTCCTGAGTCACTTCTTTGTATCCTCTACTCCATGGAACAGTCTGAAAATCACAGCTCTTGAACAATCCTTGCTCAGATCTTCTGAGTTGGGGAACAACTGGGAATGGTGGAATGGAAGTTGAGGAACTTCAGGTACACAGACTCCCATGTTTCTCTTCTGTAGATTTTTTAAAAATTATTTTTAATTGGAGGCTAATTACAATATTTTTACAGTAATTACTGACTAAGGTCCATCTAGTCAAGGCTATGGTTTTCCTGTGGTCATGTATGGATGTGAGAGTTGGACTGTGAAGAAGGCTGAGTGCCGAAGAATTGATGCTTTTGAACTGTGGTGTTGGAGAAGATTCTTGAGAGTCCCTTAGACTGCAAGGAGATCTAACTAGTCCATTCTGAAGGAGATCAGCCCTGGGATTTCTTTGGAAGGAATGATGCTAAAGCTGAAACTCCAGTACTTTGGCCACCTCATGCGAAGAGTTGACTCATTGGAAAAGACTCTGATCCTGGGAAGGATTGGGGGCAAGAGGAGAAGGGGACGACTGAGGATGAAATGGCTGGATGGCATCACTGACTCGATGGACGTGAGCCTGAGTGAACTCCGGGAGTTGGTGATGGACAGGGAGGCCTGGCGTGCTGCAATTCATGGGATTGCAAAGAGTCGAACACGACTGAGCGACTGAACTGAATTACAATATTGTAACGATTTTCCCATACATTGACATGAATCAGCCATGGGTATACATATGTCCCCCATCCTGAACCCCCCTCCCACCTCTGAAATGAAGAAAACAATGGAATTACAGGTGACTGGAACTGTTTAAGCCTGGAAGTACGGAAGAATGTTGATGCTGATCATCAAAAACGGAGAGCTGAGTTGTTGCACTATTAGCAGGGAGTAATTTCATATTTGGAATACTAATAAATCTGAGGTTAAGGGAAAGCATCCTAAACAAGGTGGCCTGCACACAGCTGGAGAGATGGGAACGTCACTCAGGTGAAAAGCTCAGGGCTATAGAGAAGAGACAACAGCAGTTGTTGAAGTGAGCTCCAACAGCAAAGAGCAGAAGACTGACAGAAACTTAATGAGATCCTGCTACAAAGGTTGAAAACTAGTGACCCACCGGCTACAACAACCTTCTTCTTTGACTCTTGCTTTCTTACTGAAAACGTTGTTCTCTAATATTACAGACTGTCAGAAACTGCCACCCAGAGTTACATCAGTAAGAAGAGAACATTCCATTCTTACCTAAGAGTCTAAGACACAGAGAGGTAGCCTCGATTGATTCTCAAGCCAGGTGCAGAGCTGTGGAAAAGGGGTTTCTGGAGACAATACTCCACATCTATCTTAACTTTGTAGTTACAAGGAAACAAGACTTTTTGGGTCCACTTGTAGTCCAGATCTGGTATCACACAGCACCGCTTTGTCGGAACCAATCAAAATACAGATTCATTTAAATTTACCTAAACTCCACAATTTCCCCAAAGCTCTGTAACAACTCCATCCTTTTCTGTGTTTGGTGAGATGTCCCAAGATGCCTGAGGTGTGACCTCTTCCCCCTTTGCTGTGGATCAATAAACCTGAATCTTAGACTCTGGATTCATTTCTGCAGGCATTAGGATGATCAGGGGAGGACAGAGAACTGGAGGCTCTCCTAGTACACTCCTTTAGGATTGATTGATCTCCTTGCTGTCCAGCAGACTCTCAAGAGTCTTCTCCAGTCAAGCCTAACGGAAATCAACCCTGAATATTCATTGGAAGGACTAAAGCTGAAACTCTAATATTTTGGCCACTTGATGTGACGAGCTGACTCATTGGAAAAGACCCTCATTGGAGGGCAGAAGGAAAAGGTGGCGACAGAGGATGAGATGGTTGGACAGCATCACTGATTCATTGGACATCAGTTTGAACAAACTCCAGGAGATAGTGAAGGACAGGGAAGGCTGGTGTGCTTCAGACTGTGAGGCTGCAGAATCCCACACGATTTAGCGACTGAACAACAATAGTACACCCCTCTATTTTTTTTTTTTTTTAATGTTTATTTTTGGCCACACTGCGGCAGCATGTTGGGTGGGATCTTAGTTTCTCCACGTGGGATGGAACCCCTGCCTCCTGCATTGCAAGGCGGATTCTTAACTACTGGAGCACTAGGTAAATCCTACACGAACATAAATCGGGGACTAGGATTACCGGGCCTAGTTGTCTTTGCAGTTTTTCTGTCTTCACCACACTCCAGATGTGGAGACTGATGAGTTCCATAGGATTATTACGGACTCACTGGGACCGCCAGTTCCCCGGGGGTCTTCTCCCACCTTACCCTACTGTTGCACTTTTCTTCAGCACCTTCTAGTCCTCAGACGAAACTTCCTTTTTCTTATTCCTGTCCCCCAACCCCCTCTCTTAGAAATGAGCAACCGCTTGAACCATAAACCACGTCCCGCCCTTCATTCAAATCTTCCTTTTTCTGGCAAAGGGCTCTAAAAAGGTGGGCTAGAAATCAATGTATCTCCAGACAAAACAGAAAGCGAACACGTCCTAAGAGGAATATAGTTTTTTACTTAAACTACAACGTCAAGCACTTTTAACAAGGTCCCTTGTCCTCTAAAGAAAAAAACGTTAGGGTACCGCTTAACTCCGTGGGATCCTCTGCGGGGTCGATAGCTCACTCTGCGCTTGCGCGTCCGGTAACTTGGCCCCGCAACCCGGCGTGGAGCAGCGGCGCGGCCGCGGATTGGTCGCCGGGGCGCCGGTCCGCCGCGCTTGCGCAGTTCTCCGTCCGCGCCGCCCATCCCGCCGCCCGTCCGCGGCCTCAGGAGTGGTCAGGCTGCAGCCGGCGAGCCGGCGAGCCGACAACCGGGCAGGCTGAAGGTGGGCTCGGCCTGCTATCTCCTAGGAAGACGAGGGGGCTCGCGCTCCCGGTCTCCGAGACCCCCAGCCCAGCAACCTGCCCCGCCAGTCAAGAGAGAAGCTGAGGAGGCGCCGCCGCCGTCATGGCTGCCATGATGGGTCGGAAGTGAGCCTGTGGGTGACCGTGCCGGCCCGGGCGCTGCCGCCCAGGTCCCGGCCGCCCCGCCGGTGAAGCGCGACGCCGCGGACCGCGGGCCCTCGGCCTTCGCCACGCTAGCCCCATCGGCTCGGCCTACTTCAAGACTGAGCGGCGGGGAGTGGCTCCCGGCCTCCGGCCCCGGCAGCCGGGAAGATGGCGGACCCGGCCGAGTGCAACATCAAAGTGATGTGTCGCTTCAGACCGCTCAACGAGTCGGAGGTGAACCGCGGCGATAAGTACATCGCCAAGTTTCAGGGAGAAGACACGGTCATGATCGCGGTGAGTGCCCCTGCCCCCACCCAGGCTCCCTCCTTCGGGCCCGGCCGCCCCGGGAGCTGAGAGAAGTGGGGAGTGAGCGGAGAGCGAGCTTTGGGGCGCCCCAGCCTCCCCAGTGGGGTCCGACGGCCCCGGGGAGGGGCTCGGCGCCTCGTCGGGTGCTCCGGGGTCGCCCCACCCCGGTCTGCAGCGCCGGGGACGGGAAGCACCCGCCCTGGGTCCCGGGCACTCCCCTACCTGGGGCGCGGGTGGAGCCGTCGGGGAACCAGTTGAGTGCTCGCTCGCCGGCTTTCTGTGCGCCTGCAGGTTCTGATGTAGATGCAGTCGGTGTGTCGGACCCCTTCCCCTCAGATTTATCATTCATAAAGTAAGTCAGAGTTCGGCCGAGAACGTTGGGATCTGCCTCACCGAACTTTGAATAGTAATGATATTCAGTCTTAAAAGAAATTAATGTGCGTTAGGCCGTCTTGTTTCTTCCGTGGGAGAAGTAAAACCGTAACAGTCGCAGTTATGCTGGTGCCTTCAGTGTTCACCCAACCCGCTTTTTGAGTTTACAGTCACAAATGGCGAATCCAGAAAAGTAGTTTTCTTTTGAAATCGAAGCGCTCAATTTTGTCTCATCCACCAACGGATCTCGCCGATCGACGTTGGGTTAAATAAGTAACCAAGAGTCTCACTGGGTTTTATGGGGTAACACTCCGGGAAAGTGTGTTAACTTTTCGTGTGTATATCAAAATATTATAAAAGCAAACTTTTAAAATATATATATATATAATTTGATTAGTAAACTAGATTTCTTGTTAGTATCAAATTCCTACTTCTACAATTAGGATCTGCCTTAAAGAAAAATGACTTCGATAATCACAAAGATGGTGAGATAATGTCTTTTGTAACGTGAAACATAACGTGAAAGGTCTTGAAAATAATTCCCAATTCAAGGAGATTAAAATGGAGAGTAAGATAACTACCTACAGAGCAGTGAACTCTGACAAAAAATTAAATTCCTCTTTCTTGCCGATGCTATCTTTCTACATTGCTATCACGCCCCCCAATTTTAGTGTTAACTTTTTCGCCTTTCCATCTAGCATAAGTTTAAATATCTCAGTGTAGAAATGGGACAGAAATATCACAGGAGATGGAACATTGAAGGTTAGAAGCATTGACATGTGAGACAGAACTCAAATTCCTTGAATTTTTATGTGAAAGTTTCCAAGTTCAGCTCTAGAAGATTAATGTCATAGCTCCACATTGCTTGGGAGGGTTTTGGCAAACGAGTCACTAGGTTCCTAATAACTGCCAGCTCTTACTGTGTGAAGACTGTCAGGCTGGTTCTTTGTTAACAAGTCCACAGAAAAACCCTTGCTATAAATGACATCTTGGAGAGGCCAAGAAGTTATGCATGAAACTAATCATCCTTTTCCTTCAGGATGAGATATTTCACATGATTTTAGAGGATGCTCACTAGGCCTGGATTGTTAGTTGGCCAACACTAGTAGGCTATTAGTTTCTCATAGAATTTTTGTAATTACTCAGCCTCTACAGTGGTTGACATAACCAAGCTATTTTCCTTTCAGATTTGTGTTAAGGCTGTTTTATTTCTTCAGATTTTTTTTGTGTGTGTGGGTATTTACACAAACCTATAGTATTATGAAAATTTATTTGTTGTAATAGTAAGATTTAGGATTCACAAAATGTTTTATGGTTAGGTTAGAAGACAGCCTTCTATTGTAGGCCAAATATGACATAGGAGGAAAGAGTTAAAAGAAAATAAACAATTACCACAGGAAGCACACATTTATTTTAGGTTGTTTCCTTTGGATAAAGTTATTTTAAGTTCCTTACTTAGGTTTCCTTAGTAATTAAGTCAATTCAAGTGGTGATATTAAACATCATGGACAAGTAATTTAGTCATAAATCAGTAATGTACAGTTGGCCTTTAGATACACTGGTAAGCATTTTAGTCGTTTTGGGTTTTTATTTTTTTGTTTTTAAGTATAAGCAGAAGTATATGACAACTGACTGTGATACAGCTTTAGAAAATGTAAGGGAACATGTTTAGTTCATTACTTTCAGAAGCCAGTCTTGCATATAGAAGTCACTAATTACTCTGAGATCTCTTTTTTAAAAAATTTTTTAAGTGCATTCTTTAATTTTTTTCTTTTAAAGTTGTCTGAGAATTTGTAACGGCAGCTAGAAGTGGAAATAGAAACCTCTAGGTAAAGTCATCTCTTGTTTTTTCTTCATTTTACTTGATACTGACCCTGATTCAAAGTAAATAGATTAAGAAGGAATTGCTGCAGTGCAGCATTTAAAATTAAATTGTCTGAAATAATTTAAAAACATTTTGTACACAGCCTTCTGGTTAAATCAAAATTTAAAAAATAAGTAGAGTATTATCGAATTGTAAGTATAATCAGTGCTCACAAAGAAGGTAATTTTTTAGGATTCTGATTTTCATCTAAGTTTAGTTTCCAATATATTGTCCAAACTTTTTTCCTGTTACTCACGTAGTCAGTGATTTTAATGTGATGTGACCCCATGGCGGTGTAATCTTGCAGTGTTTTTCTGTGCTTTGCAGCCTTTGTACAGATTTTTTTTTTTGGTAATTAAATGCTCAGTGAAGTGCTATACATATCACATATTGAATGAAATAGAAATGTGTTATTTTTCGAAAATCTTTGACAGTGATATGGTAAAACTATTTGCTTTAGATAAGCAAACTTGTGATCCACAAAAACTGGGGCACAAGGGAAACGCCTTCTGTAGTTCAAAGGAGCCAGCTGAAAACACCAAATAAAAGAAATCAATAAGAAAAGTTATTCCTTCATCTGTTTATGCATCATAAAAGTGGAACATGCATACTTGCATCATCAAGTATCTTTACTATCATTCCTTATATGGTATACTGTAGAGGCCACCAGAATCCAAAACGGACTGTTGTGGTTCATTGAAATTAGACCTAGTTCTTACCTCCAGCACAGCACAGTTTCCCCTTTCAAATGAATGATGATTTGATGTTCAATCCTGATTACCTTATATATGAAAATTGAAAAAAAGAGCCATCATAATATACCTTTACAGCTGCAGAATGTTAGCCACAATCAGTGTCTAACTAAGGAAAATCTAATATGTAATCCCATGTGATCTGAAAATCACTATTCAGAATTCCAGAGAAAGACATATTCCTGCCAGAAGTGTGTCCTTTGTAACCAAATTTGGTGTTCAGCCTGGTCTGTGCAGATTCAGATAGGAACCACTCAACTTAAGAAATCTAAGGTAAATAAACATTCCTGTTTGGTTTTGTCTCCTTGAAGCCTAAGTTAGAAGTGAATACATCTTGTGTGTTGGAGTATTTTTGAAGATACACATTTTTAAAGGCTGCATAATGTATATTTCGAGACCAAGGGCTAAATTTTTAAAGATATGGATATCCAGATCATGAGTGTTTAATTTATTTGAAAGATTATTAGTTATGGGATGTACCTTTGTTATAGACCATTAGAAATAGTTTTTAGGTTTCACAAGTCTCATTTTTCATCCAGGAAGCCAGGATCATATTTGCTTTATATAAGAAAACTATAACTCAGTTTTGGAATTAAAGTAAGGCTATTTTGTCAACTTAATACTAAGCACTGAAGATAGTTTTTTATTTAACAGTGGTATAACTTCAGACACAATTTAGCCACTAAACCACCAACAACAACTTTAAAAAGTCACTCAATCCCAGCTTTATTATCTTTATATCTGCATGCTCATATTCTTATTCTAATACAGTGGTAGTTTGCATATTTGGTGTGAGGTGATGCCTGAATAAACAGCTGCATAAAGTATCAGCTTTTGAGGCAGACTTTATATTACCGGTTATTTTTGGCATATCTCTTTTTAAATGTTTGTGAGCAGTTTCTTTTTTTTTTTTTTTTCAGTCGATGTAAAGCTGAAGATAGGACTTCAGTGGTGTGTGTTCTTTTTATCATTTAAATGTTTATTTTAATAAAATATCATTTGCCTTATTTTGAAAGGATGCAGTTGTCATACTGTTACCTAACTTCTACTGATTAACTTGTTTCTTCAAGCAAAATTAGAATTATTTGTGAATTCACTAATGGTGGAGGCTGTCTCTGTTTCAGTTCAGTTAACATTACTGATCACTTATATTCAGTCCTCCTATATAAGGGCGTAGCTTACTGTTCAAGAATTTATCCAGCCTTCTCCTCTGTTGTTCTTTGTGCCCTACTCTCATACTAATTAAATGTCATTTCTAAAATTGTGTTACTTGCTTACAGTATCTCATACCATGTCGTAATTTGGTCACTAAGTCATGTCTGACTCTTTGCAACCCCATGGACTCCAGCATGCCAGGATTCCCTGTCCTTCACAATCTGCTGGAATTCGCTCAGACTCTTTTCCACTGAATCGGTGATGCCATCCATCTCATCCTCTGTTTTCTTCTGCTCCTGCCTTCAATCTTTCCCAACATCAGGGTCTTTTCCAATGAGTCGCTCTTTGTATCAGGTGGCCAGAGTATTGGAGCTTCAGCATCAGTTCTCATACCTTACAGATTCTAAATAAATGTTTGCTGAGTAAATGAAGAGAGAAAAACACTTTTTTTTTGATAGAACAAAATATAAATATAGTTTATTTCTGATATTTTGTACTTGTGTTTTCAGAATTATCATGAATACATCTTGTGCCATCAGTGAAATAGTAGATTGTCTTTTATTAGCCACACCTGTAGATTTGAATGTCAGTGTCTCGGAATCTTAGCAGGACACTTTATGTGTGTAGTAGCCAAAGAATAATCAGACATTGAGAAGCCTACATTTAATTGATGCCAAAGGGAGGTCATCTGAGTATATCCTTCAGGAATGCTTTCAGCTGCAGAGAGAAACCAAACAAACAAATGGTGGTTTAAATAAATAAGAGGTTATTTTTCTCACATAGGAAGTCTGGAGATGGACCTTTACTTCTTACTGATTCTGTTACCCTCTGTCATCTTTAGTTATTGACTTGTCGTCATCATATCTGTCTTGTTTGCAAGATGGATGCTCCAGTTCCAGACATTCATCCCAGAAAGGAGGAAGGGCAGCTTTGGCTGAAGTGATTCTCAGACACCTCCCAGCAGACTGTCACTTCATAGTGTCTAGAGCTGGGTCATGTGGCCAGTAGTTACAAGGAGACTCGGGTAGCAAGTGGTTAGTTTCCAGCCTGTCTGGTGGGAGGCCAGAAGGGGAATTGGGAATGGCTTTGGCCTTTAGGGGCTGTTTGCATCATTGTTAGTGTTATTCCAAGCTTTGGGGAGGGGAATTGTGGGATATAGTTTCTAAAAACTATGATCTTTTTTAGCTAAGACCCTAGGCAGTATTCTACAAGGTGAAGGATTTTTTCTGAGGTCGTTATTGTTTATTTTGGGGCCCAGCTCCCTTCCTTTACTTCAGAAGAGACTAGAGAGCTGGCACGGAGAAGGCAATGGCACCCCACTCCAGTACTCTTGCCTGGAGAATCCCAGGGACGGGGAAGCCTGGTGGGCTGCCGTCTGTGGGCTCGCACAGATTCGGACATGACTGAAGAGACTTAGGAGCAACAGCAGCAGAGAGCTGGCACACACTTACTTTCACTTCTGAGANACCCCACTCCAGTACTCTTGCCTGGAGAATCCCAGGGACGGGGAAGCCTGGTGGGCTGCCGTCTGTGGGCTCGCACAGATTCGGACATGACTGAAGAGACTTAGGAGCAACAGCAGCAGAGAGCTGGCACACACTTACTTTCACTTCTGAGAACCCTCATGCTCCCTCTCTCATCTTTAGATGCTTACTTTCTCTCTCAGATTACTAATTGTTCCTGCCAGCTTTTAAACTTGCTCGGATCTTGCCCATCATAAAACATAGCTTTCTTTGAGCCACAGCTAGATTTCTGTTCAGTTATCTCCTGTTCTTTTTTCACCTCTTTCCAATCTGATCTTTGTCACTGGAGTCTTCAATTTTGCCTTGACCTCTCCACTATGTATGAGATAGTCACTTCCTCCTTGAAAATTCTTCCTTAACTTGCATGGATAGTATACTGTCTGATTTTCATTTCATGCCTCTGGCTCCTTCCCAAGCTGTATCAGCTGTGCTCAAATTGTGTTCTCTAGGCCCTTTAAGGGACCCACAAAATCAAAACTATTAAAAATAATGTTAAAACGTTAGTTGCCTTTTTAACCATGTTGACATTTGATTTGTGCATCCTTGCACTTGAGATTGAACAACATCCTTTGGTTTCTTGACTCTCCAAGTTCCTTTCAACCTTGGGATCCTTAAGCGTCTTGTTCTCAGTGCCTGGAGTACTTCGCCACACTCACTCTTTCTCATGAGTAACATTGACGAGATTGACAGTTGGTGTGCTCTTTATTCTTCAGTTTGCTAACATCCCTTCTCCAGAGTGCTTCTCTGCTGTTCTTCTGCCTTCCCCAGTCTCAGGTTCTCCCCTAAGTGCTGTCATAGCCCTTCTGAAGTACCCTGTTGTGCAGGATGGAATTCTAGTCACTTAATTATTTGTCTGATATCTGTCCCGCTGTTATTTCCACTAAAGCAGAGCATGAATCTGTCATGGTCATCCTTCTAGTGTGGTGTCCAGCATAACTGACATTCCATAAATACTTCAATGGATGAACGGTTGAAATGCTGTTGCACTGCACTGAAAAGCTGAATGGAATAGTGGAAGGAAACCTGAACTGAAAGGAGACTTGAGAGTGAATTTTCATTTTGTCGTTTACATATTTGGACCTTTCACGATTCTAATTCCTTATCTGCAGGATGAGTTAGTGTTGAAAATAGAGTCTCTGTCTGCCAGAAAAGACACTCATTAAGTAAAAATCACTCAACAGTATGAGTTCCCACCATAGTAACACTTAATTTCTGTGCTGGGCCTTGGAAATACAACAGAGATTAAAACAGACATACTTGGTTTTGAAGAGTTTATTTAGTGGGTTTGTTCCTGGGCCCTAAGTAAGGACTTTTCCGGGAAGGTTCTAAGTGATGCATAGTAGGTATCCTTTTGAAGTTTAAATATATGGTGATGTCTTTAAAGGAGCTTAGAAATGTCTGTTCTCATTTAATTTGTTGTAGTTGAAACTTTTGTTTCTGTTTTTCAGTCCAAGCCTTATGCATTTGACCGGGTGTTCCAGTCAAACACATCTCAAGAGCAAGTGTATAATGACTGTGCAAAGAAGATTGTTAAAGGTAAATATATTATACCTTCTGAGTCATCCCAGCAGTAAGTCCAGTTTTGTTTGTGATCTCTTCAATTTACCCAGCTTTCTTTTTTTCATTTTACCTTCCCTTTCTTTTTAGTTAATTGCAGAAGTTCAAATAATTAAAGGTCAAATAAAGTTAAACCCTATTGCTCAAATTTCATGAAATAATTTATGTAATGTTGTACACATATCCTTGGAATATGCAGTTCTATTAAATATTCCCAAGAGAGTTTCTAAGGTAGCTGTTCTAGAAATATAGCAGCATGAGAATGAAGACAAAATTACTAGACAAGTTTCTATAAAGTAAGAGGAAATGGCAGCCTGTCATTCTCCTGTTCCAGTGTTATTCCTTCCCCAGGGACTTGCCCTGTAGTCAAATGAGAGACCCTTGAGGAATTCACCAGAGGTGCCAAAGATTCACCAGAGGGCGTTGTGATTATCTGGATTTATTAATAAACTTTATTTATAAAAATAAGTGCAGAAATATATCAAAAAGATCTGATGATTAACTATTGCTTTGTGAAATGATTTCACTCTTTGACAGCTCTAATTGTTAAAAAATACTTCTCAGATTGAGGCAGCATCTGTCTTCTTGTATTGTTCACCAAGCTAGTGGGATTGGGTTTCAGTATCAAGTGGTTAGGTTAGGATTAAGTAGGAACACAGACATTTCATCCAGTAACAGGAGGAAACAGAGTTTATGGGTAGAAGTAGGTCCATACCTGTGATGGAAGGAAAATGTTCATTTCATATTAATTCCATTTTGTCTCTCATACAGGGAACAGAGTTGTTAACAGAGAGGGGGATGGGGGAGGAAGTGTGAGGAAAAGGGAAGTGAATGGATTAGGGAGATGTGGCAAGATTGCCAGGTAGCATTTGCAACGCACTTGAGGTTAGCTGCGAGAGTTGAGTTTACCCAGCTGTGGATTTACCTAGTCCCTGTGAATTTGCCAGGAAGTACACAAGAAGGAGAGGAGGGCAGGAGATGTAGTCAGGAGAGTGATGCTAATGGTGAACTGTGGACTCTAAGCTGGCTGAGGGGGAGAAGGATGCCGGTTGCTAGGGAAGGAGGTGATTTACTATGGGACAGTGAAAAAAGGTGGTAAAATTATAGTTTCAGTGGAGTGAAAGGTTTGTTGAAATCAGGGTAATAGAAGGAGTAAAAGGAAGTGAATACTTGATGCTCGGAAGGCAGTGCAGTTGGTAATGAAAGGAGTGTGACCATGGACTTGGTATCTAAAGGAGAAAAGGATAAGATCGTGGAGAGGTAAGGATCTGAGAGGCCAGAATGTCATCTAGTACACGGACATCTAGTAATGGGATCACTCACTACTTATACGTGAAACCACCAAGGGTTACAGCAGGAATGGGATCGGTGTGAGATGGTGGACAGGAGGGAGAATTAACTGGGATTCTATAAACACTTGCAAGAAAGAGGAATAGACAGCATTATCTTTTGTTGTAAGCATCAAATAGTTTTCCAGATGGATCTCTGTCAGGGACGCAGTTATGCTACATTCTTTGATTTTGGTGTAGTTTTGTCATCAGTACAGCATAAGATTACTTTAGTTTTTTTTAGTAATATAAAGTTATTGATTCATGAATTCACGGGCAGTTTAAATGTATGAATCATTTTCATATCTGCTCCAGCCAACATTAGACCCAGTCTGCACTTGAGTATTGTAGATTTTAAAATCTGAATGCAAGCCTTTGAAGTGCAGATTCTATTCTGTCATTTTAGCTCATAATCCTGTTTTGAGTTTTGTTCTTACAGTTGTATTACTAGGGATCTAAATTGGCTCTCAGCCTATTTTGATAAGTCTGTTACAGTGTCAAGGATATTGAAGGCATTTTTTTTTTTAAGGTCATTAAGCGCACTGAAGTTTGGAAAGTATTACTGTGAATCATTTAAAAGTGCTTAATGGACCATGGTCCTTAGCCTAATCTTCTAAAAATGGAATATGGCTGTTGGTAGTTATTTAATCACACTGGATATTTAACTAACTTAAAATTCTCTTACCTGTACATTTGTCTAATTCTTAGCTTGGCAACATATCCTCAAGAATATGATGGAAAGCTTGCATCCTTTTGTGAAATCATGGTGCATGACTGGTTTTTCCTCACGTACTAGTTGAGTGACCAAACAGTAAATGAGATTAGTTCAGCCATAGTTTTTCCTTAGTGAAATTTTGGTGTATTTGTCTGCCGTTCCCAGAATCCATCATTTCACTTTTTGAAAATGAGTGTAGTATTTGCAAGTTAGTCATCTTCTTTTACCTCTGTTCTCTGTGACTTTTGTGAAATGTTTGTCCTTGGGATGTAATTCTCTTAAGACTAGATACTTGAGCTCATTTAAAACCATTCTTTGACCATCCTACCCACCTCAACCCCAAACTCCCTCTTAGCAGTGTTTTTTGTGTTCATTTTGCAGATGATGTTGTAGAAAATGGTAATTTGTCATTTACTGACATAGTCATCTCTTTTAGGCATTGCAGGTCTACTCATTCATTCTTCTTCTGAACATTTTAAAAGCTCTCTTTAGGGCCTTAGTTTTTGTTTTTGTAAAATTCACTTATCCCGGGCTTAACCTTTCTCGTATTGTTCTAGTGATTTTATCTCTTTTGTACATTCTCAATGATGTAGTCTCTTAACAAGAGGCTCATACCTACTTTCTCAGAACTCTGTGGTCTGTTGTCCTGACATCTAGGGTACTTGTTTCTACTATCTTTTATTCTATTTCATTACTACTTACAACTCTTAAGATGACTTCATTCTTTTTTTTTTTTTTAACTCTCTGTCGTTTTCCTCAACATTTTAATCCCTTTTACAGAAGATTTCTGCTTTACTGTTTGGAACCGAATTCTGAGTGGCAGTTCCCTTCTTAGCAATGTGATTAAGAGCACAGGCTTTGGAATCAGACAAACTGAGGTTGAAGTCTAGGCTTTGCCACTGTTTAGCTTTCTGACTTGTGGCAAGTCCCCCAAGCTTTCCAAATCCTTGTTTCCTCTGTAGTAAGCATAGTGTAACGATTTAAAAAGATAAAGGTCTTCACTCAGGACCTGGTATGAAGTAAACAATATAACAGATAGCAACTGCTGTTCATTTCCTTTATCCTCTAAGAAAAGAAATTACTTTCTTAGTTCACTCTGAACTAAGGATAATTACTTAGCCACAACTGAACTTGGGATGATTCATAACCTATATAGATACTTTCACTCTATAAAATTAGATTTCAAACAAGTTACAATGGAAGGTTTCTGTCTCTCTCTCCCTGTGCTGGCTTTGTAATTTATAGAAAGATATCATGGGGCTATGACATTTTCCTTTTATCTTCACCCAGAAACTCTACCACTTCGGAGGAGCCTGGTTGTAGTAGCTGGTAGAACTTGTCCTGGACAAGATACAAGTGAGGTGGAGTTTCTAATAAATACATAGATTTAAGGAGAGTGACACGGTGGGGGAAAATGATGAGGTGTGAGGACAGAAAAATCAGTTAAATCATGGCAGGTTGGACTTGGGACACTCATTGGTACACAGATAAGTAGAGGGCTGTGGTTAGAAACTGGTAGGCAGGAATCAACGCAGCGTTGGGTGAGCTGGTGTTTCTCCTGAGATGTGGGCTCGAGCAAGCTGCCAGGTGTGAGGTGAGAGCAGCTAGTGTTCTCTGGGTCCCTCAGCGTCCACCAGGGTTGCGTTGTTTCATAAATTTATGTACAGGTATTTAGCTTATATGTAGGGCTATAACCTTTTCCTTTTTGTAGATTCATTAGATAAATTTTTTTTTCTTTTGAACATGGTTTATCCACTTGGATTGTCTTGAGTTCTGAACTTGAGTGATGTCTACCAGTTGGTTTCCCTGGTGTAAAGTAGTTGTCATTTATTTAGCGTTTGCTGTTTGCCAGGCATCTTACCAGGCCTCCTCCGATTCCCTAGTTTCCCACCATAGCTTCCTTCCCTGGACTGTCTACCACTGTATCCATTTTAATTTTTCCAGATGTAGCCTGCTGTGTGTTTATTTTGGTTCCTCTGTTCCTTGAGAGTGTAGTGTGGTAGCTAAGAGAGCATGTTTTTGGAGCCAAGACTGGCTGGAATGCCTCCCAGCTCTACCTTACTATCTGTGGAACTACAGGCCACAATTTCTCAGTTTTCTCATCTGTCTATTTCTGCTTTATTGACTATGTCAAAGCCTTTGACTGTGTGGATCACAATAAACTGTGGAAAATTCTGAAAGAGATGGGAATACCAGACCACCTGACCTGCCTCTTGAGAAATCCATATGCAGGTCAGGAAGCAACAGTTAGAACTGGACATGGAACAACAGACTGGTTCCAAATAGGAAAAGGAGTACGTCAAGGCTGTATATTGTCTCCCTGCTTATTTAACTTATATGCAGAGTACATCATGAGAAATGCTGGAATGGAAGAATCACAAGCTGGAATCAAGATTGCCGGGAGAAATATCAATAACCTCAGATATGCTGATAACACCACCCTTATGGCAGAAAGTGAGGAGGAGCTAAAAAGCCTCTTGATGAAAGTGAAGGAGGAGAGCGAAAAAGTTGGCTTAAAGCTCAACATTCAGAAAATGAAGATCATGGTATCCGGTCCGATCACTTCATGGGAAATAGATGGGGAAACAGTGGAAACAGTGTCGGACTTTATTTTTTTGGGCTCCAAAATCACTGCAGATGGTGAGTGCAGCCATGAAATTAAAAGACACTTACTCTTGGAAGAAAAGTTATGACCAACCTGGATAGTATATTCAAAAGCAGAGGCATTACTTTGCCGACTAAGGTCCGCCTAGTCAAGGCTATGGTTTTTCTTGTGGTCATGTATGGATGTGAAAGTTGGACTGTGAAGAAAGCTGAGCGCCGAAGATTTGATGCTTTTGAACTGTGGTGTTGGAGAAGACTCTTGAGAGTCCCTTGGACTGCAAGGAGATCCAGCCAGTCCATTCTGAAGGAGATCAACCCTGGGATTTCTTTGGAAGGAATGATGCTAAAGCTGAAACTCCAGTACTTTGGCCACCTCGTGAAAAGAGTTGACTCATTGGAAAAGACTGTGATGCTGGGAGGGATTGGGGGCAGGAGGAGAAGGGGACAACCGAGGATGAGATGGCTGGATGGCATCACGGACTCGATGGACTTGAGTCTGAGTGAACTCCGGGAGATGGTGATGAACAGGGAGGCCTGGCGTGCTGCGATTCATGGGGTCGCAAAGAGTTGGACACAACTGAGCGACTGAACTGAACTGAACTGAAAATGGGAATAAAATAGTGCCTTGGATAGAGTTTTGTGAGGATTAAATACATTAATACATGAAAGATTATTAGAGCCTCAGGGCTTCCCTGGGGCTGGAAGATGCCCTGGAAGAAGGAAATGGCATCCCTCTCCAATATTCTTGGCTGGGAAATCCCACGGACAGAGGAGCATGGTGGACTACAGTCCATCTGTGGCAAAGAGTTAGACATGATTTAACGACTGAACAGCATAGAGTCTGACATATAATGCTTTCAAATGTTAGCAGTAGTATTTTTATATGATGACTTGTAATGCTCACAGCCTTACCCTGAGCAGACATTTTTGCTGATGAGAAAGCTGAAGTTCAGAGAGATAAGTGACTTTTACGAGGTTGTAAGCTATTTCCTGACTTGCTAAGTGTGTTTCTCTTGTTTACAAAGTATGAAAGTATTATTTGTCCATAGTTCCACCTCCATCTGTTTCTCACAAGAAAGGCAAAAGTATAGAGGGGCTGGACTCTTTAGAAAGGTGAGAGAGAGTCTCTGTTTTAGTGTTAATAATAATCATTCAACAAGTATTTGAGTTCATCCTAAGTGCCAGGTACTGTGCTAGGAGTTAAACAAAGCCCTGGCCTCAAGGATTTTATAGGCTCATGAGGAAGACAGTGGTCAGTATTATGATAAAATGTAAGTGCTACGAGAACACATAGGGTGGGACTCTTACCCAAATTAAAGCCTAAGCTGGTCTCAAGGGTGCGCAGGAATAGGAAGGAGAGTGAGGTGTGCCCTCCAGACAGATGCCTGTGGGCTAAGACTGTTCACATGTGGAAAGGATCACCCGTGTTGAGGGAAGACATACATTGTGGTATGACTATGATGTTGAACCATCTGAAATGGTCAAATTCAGCCATTTTTTACCAATAAAAACAGTGTGAGGGGAAGGATAATGGGAGAGTTGAAAAGGCAAACAAGAGCCAGTTCCAAAGGTGCCTAATTTTATTGCTTATAGATGCATACTCTGGGGTTTTCAAAGAGAAGAATATTTTATTTGTGTTTGTTTGTTAAAGGTCTATACTTTTAAAATATTCATTGTATGTAAATTTTACCTCTGAAGAACAAAACTGCGAAACATTGAGTTCTAGCCAGTGGTGTATGCGTGCTGGAGTATTTAGATGGAAATGTACTAAAGTCTCTGAAATACATTGAATAAATAAAATGGGTGGATGGATACATGATTAAAGCAAACAGTAGAATGATAAAATGTTACTGATAGAATCTTAGTACTGATTATAGGGTTGTTCACTGTAAAATTCATTGTTTTTCTGTATGTTTACACTTTTTTATAAAAAACTGACAAATTAGAAAGCAAAAGTCAGGAATGGATTTGGAGGTAGGCAGGAAGGGATTATTTTTCTAATTGATAACACTGTTACTACTTTAATGATAGCCTGGTGCCTCTATAAATCAGCTAATCCTAGTTCTATACCTTGCTCCCAGGACAGAGAGCCTAGATTATAGTTTTCAGTAAATATTTAAAGATTGACTATTCCATAATCTTTGTTATCATATAAAAGATTGAAGCTTTGCTTAAAGTCCCAAATACAAACATATTGCATACATTTAGTATCCTACAAGCCCTCAGGTAATGTGTTTCACCTAACACATTTACTTTTAATATCATACAGACATACGTTATTTATATAATCTTAGGAAAGTCATTTGTTCATTCATCTACCAGTATTTATTAAGTAGTTATTGTGGTAGTTGCTAGGTAATTGGATCATAACATGGATGAACATTCATGTATAGCTCTACTAAAATTTTGGCGTTTATCCTTAGATTTTGTGTGATCGATTAAAAGATCTTTTGTAGAGGGTGTGACATTGATATACAGAGATCAGTTATATATATATGAAGTAGATTAGAAACGGTCTAGTGTTTCTTTTTTACCCCAGATGAGTTTGTCTTCAGAATTATTAACAGAAATACTGCAGTCTTAATCTGTTTTAAATGTAATTCCTGAAATTATTTTGCTTCCCTTCATGAAACTGGAAAGATATTGAATGAAAGTTTCAAATGTTTGAGATCTCTTAAAATCTTCCCAGAGAAGTAAGTACTAATACCTTCTTTTTCTTATAAATAAATATTTCTTTAGCAAATCTAATAACTAGTTAGTCGTGACCAATGTTGGGACCTTTTTTTTCTTTCTTTTTATAAATAGTCAACTTTAAAAAAGACAAGGATTGGCTTGCTTATTACAAATTTATTTTCCCCTGTTACCATCTGCTGTTTCCAGCAGAGGCCTCAGTTTGTACTTTGACTTCCTCTAAAATAGTATATGATTTTATAGTACCTTTCTTTTTACGAAAACAAGGAAAAACAATTTAAAAAGTCCCCAACAAACTGAATCCCCAAAACTGGAAACCAAAAGTTACCTTGCTCTCTCACATTCCACCACTACTTAGCCTAGTAAAAGAAGCTACTTAAATGTTAATGGTAGGTCTTGGGGTACACAAAGGGCTAGAAAAAAAAACTTGTGTGGTGTTTTTTTTTTTTTTTTTTTTAATTCCATAGAAACTCTGATAATTGATTTTGAGATGGGACTGGGCTTGTTATACTTTGTATAATGAGGAGTATTGTGGATTTTAACCACCAGTAGGCGACTGATCAGTCTTCCTTCTAAAAGCTGGTTCATATAAGTACATAAACTGGCAGAGCATTTTTTCTTCCTTTTAGGTCATGTAAAGCTGTAGAATATTGTTGCACTGACATCTAAGATGTCAGGAGAGATGATTATAAGCAATGGAATTTAGAATTTGTTTCTTACTGACAATAGACAGTAATTTGGGCTAAAGAGAAAGGAATTCCTTAGGTGAATCCTCACTAAGAAAATTACTATTATATATTCTTACTAATTTCCCTTAATGGTCTTGCTTAAGGAAAAAAGCTCCCTGGTGTATTAAATCTCTTATTTTCTCATAGATGTACTTGAAGGCTACAATGGAACCATATTTGCATATGGACAAACATCCTCTGGGAAGACACACACAATGGAGGTAATGTTTTTTAATCAGTATTTGGATGTAGTTTGCAGCACATAACAGTGTATTCATTCATTGTTTGTGACATTTTATCATGCTTAAACAGCTTTATTTACTCTTTACTGCTTTGTCTCATACAGATTATATACGAGTAACATGGTTAGAATCTAATCAGTTCCTGAGTTTGAATAGAAATTGTATATATGAAATCATATTAAGCTTTGTTTTATCTGCATAACCACAAAATTGTACATGTCTTAGAACTGAATAAGAATTCTCTGTCACCTTATAATGGGGAATTGTGAAATTTTAATGTTTATGTGTTTTCAGTTCTATTTCGAGCACTTAGGTTTTTTCTTTCTCTCCTTGGTCGTGTCTCTGCATCTGTCTCATTTCCCAACCTCTAGCCAGGTACTTGTCCCTCTTTGTAATAAGGGCTCCAAAATTATCAGCGCTACTATTAATAATGAATGTAAACCTGCTCGAGCTTTGCTTTTAGAAAACATCCTGTAACCTGCCTCTGCTACAGAGTGTCTGCTTTTATCATTTATCTAAGCATTCTACATATGTAAAGTAAATGATTGCTTATTTTGGAGTCACTCATTTATTTTCATCGTGTTAAAGTCAGGTAACAAAGACATTCTTAGCGCTTGGATGAATTTGACTTGAAGTAGATAGAATGATGCAGATTTAAATGGTGAGCAACTCACATTTTCCTGGAATGTGTTTATTCACAAATTGCATCATCTGAATCTAATGATTAAAGAAAAGGCTAAGATCAATTGGTAACCTGATTAGTGTACATTATTTATATGTAACCAAAATATGTAACAGTTGGATTTTTTTTTTTTACGTATTTGTACAGCGACATTTTTGCACCAAAAAAATAGCAACAATTAGAATTCCTATCCTCTCTTGACTATGAATTGTAAATTAAAAGTTTTGATTTTTAATTTGTATGTTACAGTTTATTTAGGAACTCTGGTTTTGTTTTCTGTTTAGGGTAAACTTCATGATCCAGAAGGCATGGGAATTATTCCAAGAATAGTGCAAGATATTTTTAATTATATTTACTCCATGGATGAAAATTTGGAATTTCATATTAAGGTAAAATATTGGGGAAAGGTGGTATTTTATTTTATATCTAGAATAATTCTGTTCAATATTTTTTCTTTTAAAAATATTTTAAAAATTACAGGCAGGTGTAGTTGAAAGATTATTAGAATTAGTAAACTCAGACCCTTCCTCTGACATAGTAAAGGAGTAAGCCAAGTCTTTCTTGCCTTAGCTGCCTCCTCTTTAAGATAAAGGAGTTTGTTTTGGTACAGAGCTCAAAAGTTCTGACTAATTGGACCTAACGAGTCTAATTTTAGATGAAGAAACCTAGTGGAAAATGCACTTTAGTTACATAAAAGAGCTGAGTGATAGTCCCATCAGAATATGAGCTGTAGCTGAGTTGTCCCTGGCACTGGTACCTGGCACTCAGGCTGGAATAAATATTTGATGAATAAGTAAATAAATTACTTTCTGATTTTAAGTGGTTGATTTTTTTCCCCCTGCTTTGTTTCCTCTGCGCTTTAGGTTTCATATTTTGAAATTTATTTGGATAAGATAAGGGACCTATTAGATGGTAAGTTAAATTCTTACTCTTAGAGTTACTGTTTTTAGTTGTGAGTGAGTGAAGTCGCTCAGTCATGTCCGACTCTGTGCGACCCCGTGAACTGTAGCCCACCAGGCTCCTCCGTCCTTGGGATTGTCCAGGCAAGAATACTGGAGTGGGTTGCCATTTCCTTCTCCAAGGGAACTTCCCGACCCAGGGATCGAACCCAGGTCTCCCGCATTGCAGGCAGACGCTTTAACCTCTGAGCCATCAGGGAAGCTATGAAACTGAATTGAATTACAGGAAACATTGAAAAATGTTTCTTTCAAAGTTTTAATTGAATCCATTTTAACTTATTTAAAGCATATATTTGTGGGCGCTTCATAGGTAGTAATTAGACAATTGGACTGGAGTTCCAGAGCCTGAGTCCTATGCTTTTGTCTTTTCTCAGCTGTCAAACACATTGTCCTTGGCAAACCACAGAACCAGTCTGACTTAGTGTTCTTATTTTCAGAATATGAGTGGCAGAGGTTGGCCTGGACCTAAAATTCTCTATATAAGTCTTAGTTCTATAGACTCTTGCTTTTGCAGTGATATTTTCATGTTTTTTTAAGTTCATTGTTATTAGGCTGCATGGGGAGAGAAACAAGAAACAATTGAATTAACTATTTCACAGCCAGTGTTAGCAGTTAGGAAAATGTTAATATTATTTATTTTTCTTTTTCAGTTTCAAAGACCAATCTTTCAGTTCATGAAGATAAAAATCGAGTTCCCTATGTAAAGGTAGGTATAATTCAGAATGTTTAGAAAAGCCCTATAATACATTTTTTAAAGGGTGGTGACATTCTTTAAAAATTTATTTTACAGGGATGTACAGAGCGTTTTGTATGTAGTCCAGATGAAGTTATGGACACCATAGATGAAGGAAAATCTAACAGACATGTAGCAGTTACAAGTAAGTGGCATATTTAGTAATACTAGTTAAGGTATAGACTGCTTTAAAGTTGATTTTTCTTAGGTGAAATTATGCTTTAGAAATTATTAGTAAGGGAAAGCCTTGGTTGTTGATATTTGGTTGTGTGATTTCTTTGTAGATATGAATGAACATAGCTCTAGGAGTCACAGTATATTTCTTATTAATGTAAAACAAGAGAACACACAAACGGAACAAAAGCTGAGTGGAAAACTTTATCTGGTGGATTTAGCTGGTAGTGAAAAGGTAAAATCTTTATATTCCTATGGAAGCATTTTTAATGAACTTCAGCTCAGATTTGGGCTTATATATTTTTCATTGTTAAATCTTGAAAATGTGTGTCAAACTGGGTTTGGTAGTATTTTTGAGAGTTATAAGCATTTATGCCAGTGTCTTGTCATTGCAAATAACTGTCATTTAGGCCGTAATCCAATTCTGCCGATAAGTGTTATCCTTGACGTAAGTGTATGCTTTATTGATAATGTGTTGAATGTATGTCATGAAGAATTTTACTAGGTATCCTTTTCCTAGTTTTTGGTGTCTGTGTTATTCACGTTGACAATGGCTTCCCTCTAAAAACTGCACATTAATTAATCTTTTTGGATTTCGCTGTACTCCTTTTGGAGGATTATTTAATTATTATATTATAGTCCTATACAATCTGATTCATGTCAAAATCAGAATAAGTTCAGATGTCTTAATACTGACCTATGTGACCTTTTTTTGTTGTTTGTTCCGCTAATTTGTTTTTTCTTCTGATTGAAATAATATACCTGCTCCCTTCTACACAAAAGTCTTACACACATCCTTCAAAGTCTATCTCTAATTTTGCAAATACTGAGACGCTGCTGCTTCAGGCATCATTGCTGACATATTATTCTGTTATCTTTATGTATTTTACATTTTTTTAATAGAAGCAAGTTTGCTTGTATAAAATTTATATATGTAAATTGAGTCTCTCTCTAACCATCACAATATCAGCATTGTGCTTTAGTAAATTTTTTAGTTTCGTTTTCCCAGTGCATCGAAGGGAGTTAACAAATTAGTAAGCTGTCAATACAAATTTACATGTAAGTAGGTTAATTTCATGAGCATACACCTAAAAATAAAATTGGGTATTTCCTTAATCCCATTTTTGTCATGCAAAAAAACCCAAGGTCTCAGAAAAGTCATACTTGATAAATACTGAGAGCTTAGAGTAAATACTGGGGCTTCCCTGGTGTCACAGCTGGTAAAGAATCCGCCTGCAGTGCGGGAGACGTGGGTTCGATCCTTGGGTGGGGAAGATTCCCCTGAAGAAGGAAAAGGCTACCCACTCCACTATTCTGGCCTGGAGAATTCCATGGACTGTATAGCCCATGGGGTTGCAAAAAGAGTTGGACACAACTGAGTGACTTTCACTACTACTACTAGAGTAAATACTTGGCAAACAAAGTCTTGAAGCTTTGCCTTTTCTTTTTTACTAGTTATTGATGACCTCTGAATGTTTTAGAAAATTAGAATCACTGAAACATAATTTTGTTTTATTCTTTTGCAATCTTATGTGTAGGTTAGTAAAACTGGTGCTGAAGGTGCTGTGCTGGATGAAGCTAAGAACATCAACAAGTCCCTTTCTGCTCTTGGAAATGTCATTTCTGCTTTGGCTGAGGGTAGTGTGAGTACACTTGTTTTCTATTTCCCTGTTATCTAATGGGAAATTAAACATAGATAACATACATACGTGTGGATGTGAGAGAGAGGGATTCACTGGACAAATAGGTATGAATAAGTTATCTTTTAGGGATTTATTTTATGGTATTAGTGTGTATATCCTCATTCCCATTTTAATAACTACAGCATATTTTATTACTGAGAAACCCATTTGTCATCTTTGGTTTTTTGTTTGTTTTTATATGTAGACATATGTTCCATATCGCGATAGTAAAATGACGAGAATCCTTCAAGATTCCTTAGGTGGGAACTGTAGAACCACTATTGTAATTTGCTGCTCTCCATCATCATACAATGAATCTGAAACAAAATCTACACTCCTGTTTGGTCAAAGGTTTGTTTTTCAGAAAATATAAAGCCTAAATGTAGATAGGCATTTCATTTATTAAATCTAGGTAAGTTTCAGGATAGATATATTCAAATCAGTATGTATTATTAGTGTGCTAGAAAACATTCAAGTCAAGTGTTAACACTGGTCAGATTTATGTGAGAAGCTTCAGTTCAGTATTAAAACAAACATTTGAATCAGATAATAAAGCAAAAACCTGAGGGATATAATTGTATGTTAAGCCTATTGACATATGTGACCTGTTCAGATAATGAGATAACGATACATGAGGTGGTTAGCCAACGAAAATCAGTAATGATGACTTTGACTGTCATTGATAATTGCTTTTCTTAATTCTGCCTCTCAAGTGAGTTGGAAAAATAATGGGCCCATGTTTTTTTTTTTTAAACAGGTTGCTGATTTTTTTTTTTTTTTAAGCTATTTAGAGGTGTTGCAACTGACCCAAATCTAATGGGTTGTGAATAAACACTATACTAAGTACAGCTCCTAGACTTTAGTCAGAGATAACTAGACAAGAATAGTTAAATTACCTAGCCACATATGCTTATATTACAGAGATATAGATATCAATTGAAAATAATTAAGTCACATTCTCCCCTCTCCCCCCACCTAATTGTCTTAGGGCCAAAACAATTAAGAACACAGTTTGTGTCAATGTAGAGTTAACTGCAGAACAGTGGAAAAAGAAGTATGAAAGAGAAAAAGAAAAAAATAAGACCCTCCGGAACACCATTCAGTGGCTTGAAAATGAACTCAACCGTTGGCGTAATGGTAATAACTCAATTTGTTGTTTAGAGTTTGTGGAATTGAGATTCAGAGCTATTTTATAAATTTGAGACTCTGATATAAATGAAAATAACGACATATTAGGGATCATCAAAAATGAATAAAATCTTTTACTTTAAATTCTGATTTTTACCTGGAATAATAAATAGAGGCCAGCTAGCTGGTTGTTGAAGTCTCAAGATGGCAAGATGTTTAGCTTAGGATGAAATCAATTAAAAATACAAGATTTGATGACTGGCTTTAGAAAATAAAGGGGACAGTCAAAGATAATTCCAACTTTTCAGATCTCAGGGACTGAGCAGATAAAGTTTATAAGAGCTGCTGAAATTGAATAAAATTAAAATTAATTTTCGACAGGTGGGTTTTATTAGCCATTCTCTTGTCTTATTTTAGGAGAGACAGTGCCTATTGATGAACAGTTTGACAAAGAGAAAGCCAACTTGGAAGCTTTTGCAGTGGATAAGGATATTACTATTACCAATGATAAACCAGCAGCCACAATTGGAGTTACTGGAAACTTTACTGATGCTGAAAGAAGAAAGTGTGAAGAAGAAATTGCTAAACTTTACAAACAACTTGATGACAAGGTAAGTATTATTTGTGTTCTATTTTGTTTTAGAACATTATTGACATATTTTTATTTTCTAATTTCAGTTATTAATGGGTTATCATAACCTGTGTGCATATTCCTAGGTCTCTGTTAACTTTTTCAACATCATTGTATTAACAAAAAATATAAAATGACAGTTTCTGTTTCTATGCAGAAACTATGTATAAGGCATACCTTTCTTCCCCTTCTCTTTAAGCTAAAAGAACTTTCAAAAGGAAATTTGATGCAGTCCTTGGAGAGTCTTAATGAAATGACCTTTTAGAATCTGCTCTCTGTGGTGCTAATAAAATGACTGAGGGAACAGAATCAAGTGGAAATACTATCTTCCACTTTGATTATATCAGTAGTATGAAAAATAGCACAGTTATGAGGCAAATAAAAAAGATGGGAAAAACAACAATAAAGAGACTAGAAAAAAATTGTTCTGATGTTGTCTTTGATTTTTTTCTTAGTAGGTGATGTTTTTAATGTATTTTAATCAAGGATGGTAGGTAGGTTTGAAGTGGCTGCATGGCGTTATTTTCAGTAATAGCTTTAAACATGTTTATTATTTTTAGCATTTAAAGTATTTTGTGAATAACTTTCATAAACATAAGTCTTTTTTCTTATTGCATGATAAGGATGTTACAGTTACTGATAATTGAAAGAAGCTCCATTTGTTTCAACATCTTTCTAAGATAAGAGATTAGAATAAGCTATGTCCAATTTGGAGAAAACAACTTTGAAATACTAGGGAGTGAGTAGTAATCTTACAGTTTGTGTTAGGAAACAGAACCAGGTTGTGAGCTATTCTGTTAACTTGTAACTGAAAATTCTAGGATGAAGAAATTAATCAACAGAGCCAACTGGTAGAAAAACTGAAGACACAAATGCTGGATCAGGAAGAGGTAAATTGAATACTGCTTCCAGAAAAGCTGTATAGTTTATCATTGTCAGTTAAAAGATGAAGGCATCTACAGAGCTCAGAACATACTCCAGTACATTAAAAAATTTTTTGAGTACGTCCATGCTTCACCGTGGATATCCTATGGGAGCAGTACATCATACAGACAGAAGCAAAGATTGACTTCTTCGGGCTTTTAGGGGTTGGGTTTTTTGGGTTTTTTAAGTTTCAATTAAGTCTAACTGGAGAGGAGAGGATGATTTTCTTTTTTTGCATTTATTCTTTAATATACGTCTCCTGAGGTTTTCAACTCTGTCTTTTGCTTTCCTTGTACAGTGCTACTGTGTCTTATTCTCCCCCAAACACTTCTTATTGATCCTTGGACTGGAGTAACCTTAGGTTCCCCCTCCCTTTATGAAAAGTATTTCCACATGGAAATGATGAAGGAAGGAGTATAAAAAACACTTTAACACCAATATATGTCCAAAGGGATTGTTAAAGAAAAGACTTATTTCTGAATCACATTCGCTTTGTTTTTAGTAATTCATACTTTAGGGTATGATTTTTATCATAGAAATGAGAATGTCAGTGAATAAGATTATTTTTTACTCTACCGTTTCTACCCTCCCCTGCCCTTTTTCTCATTTCTGTGATCTTCACTTTCATCTTGTTTCTTTCAAGCTCCTTCTCTCTAGTTTGTCACTTTGGACCCTCATTTTACCTTACTTGGCAGTCAGTTCAGTCTCTCAGTCATGTCTGACTGTTTGCCACCCCATAATCCGCAGCACTCCAGGCCTCCCTGTCCATCATCAATTCCTGAAGTCCACCCAAACCCATGTCCATTGAGTCAGTGATGTCATCCAACCATCTCGTCCTCTGTCGTCCCCTTTTCCTCCTGTCCTCAATCTTTCCCAGCATCAGGGTCTTTTCAGTTGAGTCAGCTCTTCACATCAGGTGGCCAAAGTGTTGGAGTTTCAGCTTCAACATCAGTCCTTCCAATGAACATCCAGGACTGATCTCCTTTGGAATGGACTAGTTGGATCTCCTTGCAGTCCAAGGGACTCTCAAGAGTCTTCTCCAACACCACAGTTCAAAAGCATCGATTCCTCAGCGCTCAGCTTTTTCTATAGTCCAACTCTCACATCCGTACGTGACTACTGGAAAAACCATAGCCTTGACCAGACGGACTTCTGTTGAGAAAGTAATGTCTCTGCTTTTTAATATGCTGTCTAGGTTGGTCATAACTTTGCTTCCAAGGGGTAAGCGTTTTTTAATTTCATGGCTGCAGTGATCTTGGAGCCCCCCAAAAAATAAAGTCTGACACTGTTTCCCCATCTATTTCCCATGAAGTGATGGGACTGGATACCATGATCTTAGTTTTCTGAATGTTGAGCTTTAAGCCAACTTTTTCTCTCCTTTCACTTTCATCAAGAGGCTCTTTTAATTCTTCATTTTCTGCCATAAGGGTGGTGTCATCTGCATATCTGAGGTTATTGATATTTCTCCCAGCAATCTTGATTCCAGCTTGTGCTTCATCCAGCCCAGCATTTCTCATGATGTACTCTGCATATAAGTTAAAGAAGCAGGGTGACAATATACAGCCTTGATGTACTCCTTTGCCTATTTGAAACCAGTCTGTTGTTCCATGTCCAGTTCTAACTGTTGCTTCCCGACCTGCATACAGGTTTCTCAAGAGGCAGGTCAGGTGGTCTGGTATTCCCATCTCTTTCAGAATTTTCCACAGTTTATTGTGATCCACACAGTCAGAGGCTTTGGCATAGTCAGTAAAGCAGAAATAGATGTTTTTCTGGGACTCTCTTGCTTTTTTGATGATCCAGTGATGTTGGCAATTTGACCTCTGGTTCCTCTGCCTTTTCTAAAACCAGCTTGAGGATCAGGAAGTTCACGGTTCACGTATTGCTGAAGCCTGGCTTGGAGAATTTTGAACATTACTTTACTAGCGTGTGAGATGAGTGCAGCTGTGTGGTAGTTTGAGCATTCTTTGGCATTGCCTTTCTTTGGGATTGGAATGAAAACTGACCTTATCCAGTCCTATGGCCACTGCTGAGTTTTCCAATTTGCTGATATATTGAGTGCAGCACTTTCACAGCATCATCCTTTAAGATTTGAAATAGCTGAAGTGGAATTCTATCACCTCCACTAGCTTTGTTCATAATGATGCTTCCTAAGGCCCACTTGACTTCACATTCCAGGATGTCTGGCTGTAGGTGAGTGTGAGTGATCACACCATTGTGATTATCTGGGTCGTGAAGATCTTTTTTGTACAAATCTATGTATTCTTGCCACCTCTTCTTAATACCTTCTGCTTCTGTTAGGTCCATAACATTTCTGTCCTTTATTGAGCCCATCTTTGCATGAAATGTTCCCTTGGTATCTCTAATTTTCTTGAAGAGATCTCTAGTCTTTCCCATTCTATTGTTTTCTTCTTATTTCTTTGCATTGATCGCTGAAGAAGGCTTTCTTATCTCTCCTTGCTATTCTCTGGAACTGTACATTCAAATGGGAATATCTTTCCTTTTCTCCTTTGCTTTTCATTTCTCTTCTTTTCACAGCTATTTGTAAGGCCTCCTCAGACAGCCATTTTGCTTTTTTGCATTTCTTTTTCTTGGAGATGGTCTTGATTCCAGGCTCCTGTAAAATGTCATGAACCTCCGTCCATAGTTCATCAGGCACTGTCTATCAGATCTAGTCCCTTAAATCTATTTCTCACTTCCACTGTATAGTCATAAGGGATTTGATTTAGATCATACCTGAATGGTCTAGTGGTTTTCCCCAATTTCTTCAATTTAAGAATGAGGGATAATTGAAAAGTGGTCCTTTGTTTGAGGTTCGTTCTGGGGGTTGGAGCAAAGACTTACAACTTCAGTAAAAGGTGTCTGAAAAGTTGTCACTCAGTAGTGTCCAACTCTTTGCGACCCCGTAGACTATACAGTCCATGGAATTCTTGAGGCCTGAATACTGGGGTGGGTTGCCTCTCCCTTCTCCAGGGGATCTTCCCAACCCGGGGATCAAGCCCAAGTCTCCTAAATTGCAGGCAGATTCTTTACCAGCTGAGCTATAAGGAAAGCCCAGGAGATGTCTACCATCAGTCAAATTAATCCTGGTTGAATCATCTTATTTTTTTCAATTCTAGTAGCATTGTTTCTCCAAGGGGCACTGGTATCATTTGCATAATTCTTCATTTATATTGTTCTGTCCACTTTACAGAACAGTTGGCATCCCTGGCTCCCACTTCTAAGCGGCATTAGCACTCTGCCCCTTTAGAAAACTACAAATTCCGGATGCCCCTACTTCAAAGCAACTGACCCACATGATCTCAGTATCCTCCTAAGACTCTCTTGGCTTCTTCCAGTTTAAATTTTATTTGCTGATACCATGTTTTCCTCAGACATAGCTCAGATGCCACCCTCTGTTGCTCAAAGAAAACCTAAACTTTTAAAGAATGTACTCATTTCTTTCTTTTTCTGTGCTCGGTTAGGAGCCTTGTGTATCTTTTTCTGTTAGTGTGCACCTGACAATAATTTTCCTATTCTAGCCTCCTCCTCCGTGAATACCCATCCAGAAATATCCCCTTTCCTTACACTACCAAGCACTTTGTCATGTCCTATCTCCATTATGGCCCTAACATCATTTCGTATTGCATTCGTTTGTGTATCTGTCTTCCACTAGATTTTTCCACCTCCCACAGTGTTGAGCACAGAATGTGCACACAGTAGGTATTCAGTAAATCTGTTGAATGAATAAATGTTACCATGTATAGTAATGTCCACATTTCATTCCCTTTTTGGTGAGCAAGTGATAAAAAGTTTTTTTTTTCTTAACTTGAGTATGTTTTAAAAAACAGTTACTAAGTGTTCTTTGGATAAAATAGATATTTTTATTCCTTCCTACAGCTTCTGGCATCTACCAGAAGAGATCAAGATAATATGCAGACTGAACTGAATCGCCTTCAGGCAGAAAATGATGCCTCTAAGGAAGAAGTAAAGGAAGTTTTACAAGCTTTGGAAGAACTTGCTGTCAACTATGATCAGAAGTCTCAGGAAGTTGAAGACAAAACTAAGGAATATGAATTACTTAGTGATGAGCTGAATCAGAAATCGGTAGGATACAGTTTTTTTTCTTAATACTTCGGTAAAGTATTCTTAATTGAAAAGTTACCTGAGTAAATTATTTCTGTAAAAGCTTAAGACTGATAACATCGATTCTTCAAGAACTCAAGCGTCAACTTTATTTTCTCCTATATATGAAGCTTTAAGGTGGAGGAAGAGGGTTATTTTTTTAGTTTCTAAAGGTCTATTAATATGTAATTAAAGTGGTATTTTAATTGGCTACATATTGGCTACTCCAGATATTATTCTACTGTTCAAAGAAAAGTTGACTACTAGTTGCCCAGTAAAGTTATTAGCCAACTGTTCAAACTATGATTTTTAAAATGTGCACAAAAAGCAAACTAGCAGGATATGTGACTTCACGTAACTTACATGTTGTTCACTGTTAAATTTCTAATACCTGGGCCAGTGTCTTCTGGGACAGTGTAATAGCTTCATCATGGTCCCCCAGGAAATGAAGATGTGTATTTTCATCAATGTAAGGCAAGAATGCCTGTCCTCTGGCAGTGATACCAGAAATAGCATACAACTGTGACTGCTTCTGCGATATTTTGAGCATCACCACGGATGAGCTCTCTTTTTCTTAAAGTTTTGTTGTTAATGCTGGCTTCTTGTTTAGAAATCATATTTAAAGTTGGACATAGGATCAGTGCTCACTAGTTGTTTCCTTGTCACATCAAGTGTTTAAAGGAAAGCAGTCAGCGCTATGAAATGACATTTTTGAAAGCCTTTCTGCTCCTGGAGAAGTTCCTTTTCCCTTTTTTATCTCCCAAGTTACATTTAGCTTGAAGTTATAATTAATAACATGGAAATCAAAATACCTTTATAACTCTTAACTGAGTTGCATTATTAGTGAACCTAATTTCTGTTTAGACAAATGTTAGGAGTTTCTTAAAACTCTGTAAACTGTAAGTTGGTTCTTAGCCACTGATTTCAGCCTTTATGACTGTTCTGTTTGTGTCCTAGTTTATATATGAGCACTGTATTGGTAAGGAGTTAGAAACCCCTGAAGTGGTCTGCATTTTTGCTGTTCAGTTGTTAGAGATATTGTCTGGTAATTTGGACTTGGTAGTATATTGTAGATCAAACTGAGTGAACTCACAATCTGCTGGTTTTGAGACAGTTAAGGAAATGACCAGAAGAAATGAGCAGCTGAAACAATGGTATCTTTACTAAAAGATACTGATTAAAAGTCAATAACTTGCATTTAAAATACAGTATATGATCTGTGACACAACTAACAGTTTTAAAGCAGCCAGATTCAGTTGAATTTTCAAAGTTATGGTGACTTTGTTGCTGGCAAGCCAGCTATTATTTTAAATTTATAATTATAGTAATTAAATTCATATAGTAATGCTACTTCACTGTCTCCTGGATAATTGCATGTATCATAGTACAAAAGTAGTAGTAATTATCAGGTGAATTCTTCTCAGAAACTAAATACTATATAAAAAGCAGATAAAACTTATCAGCTATCTAGAAGACTTATCAGTTCCATACTAACATATATTTTCTCAGACTGTTTCCAAAGGTAATAAATGAAAATCAAATCTAGTTAATTTGAAAGTTTTCCATTTCTAGGTAGAAAACATCCAATCTCAAAAATTTAGTGAAGTAATTAATACAAACTGTCTGCTCTTGATGGAGATACAGTATGGCTACTTTCCATGGTCCTCTTAGGCCTAAAATACATTTTAAATTTGAGCTGAGAGCTAGCCCAGAACTCAGTAGAGAATTCAAGAAAATGAAAGCAGAAAATAATGGTTTTGTGAGTAGCGAATAAAAATACCTGTCAAAATTTGAGTTGATCTTTCATTTGATAGATTTCACTGTACCTTTTGTGTTTTGTTCTATTAGGCAAGTTTAGCAAGTATAGATGCTGAGCTTCAGAAACTTAAGGAAATGACCAACCACCAGAAAAAAAGAGCAGCAGAGATGATGGCATCTTTACTAAAAGACCTGGCAGAAATAGGAATTGCTGTGGGAAACAACGACGTAAAGGTAATTGTAACTACCTGAGAGTATGCATAATTATCTGTATAGAACTCGTGCTTTCGTTTTTCACAAAGTTCTTTTCATATCCATCATCTCCTCCTCCAAGACCCATCTGTAGTAGGGGGTATTGACTTCATTTTAAATAGATGAGGAAGAGGGAGAGGATAAAGGGTCCTCAAGGAGACATATGCTCAGTCAGTAGCATTTATGTGGACTACATGTTTGGTTTTCTTCTCTATGTAAAGATTTTTGCACTTAGAAATTATTGTTAATAAATTACTATGCAGAAAGTGTGTAATTGAAACAATAGCTCCAGGAGTAAACTATAAGTAAATTAGCTTCTCGTTGCTGTTAAGTGTTTAAAAAGATAAAAGGTGAGCAATTAATTCTTTATATTTGCTAATTAATTCTTTATATTTGGAAATTTTTTAAACATACAGTAGTAAACAGGACAATATTGTGAACTTTAGAGTTAATCAGTTATCAAAATTTTGTTACATTTTTCCTTTGCTAATAATCTTTTTCAGGGTGCGGATACTTAGTTATATTAGCACTAGTGTGTAGTTAAAAAATAATTGCAACCTGGTAGATTTTAAAACTTAGATCAAAAATACAAACTAGACTCTTAACTGAAAAAATATGCACATAACATGAAAGGTTTGTATGTTGCAGTAGATATTTGTATGGACTTCCTTTTTTTAAAATTCAAGTCTAATTATAGTGACAAGGAGAGCAAATTTATTCTTGAGTTTGTTGTGAAAGCCAGCTAAGCAGCCCTGTTTAACAAGAGTTGGAAATGAAATAAAAGCTTTCACTGTGGAGCACACTTTCCTTCTGTTGTTATTCTGAGCTGTTGTTTGTTAATGGAGGCAAGGATTCATTCTCATAATTATGTCGTTTCTTAATGCTGGCTCACCTGATCAGAACAGAAAAGTGTTGTTATACTGAATGATGTGACTTGCTCTTTCTTCACTGTCAGTCTGAACATCCTGCCCTGTCGTGTTTGACGTGAAGTATGTGAGATTGATTACGTTCTGTTGGAATCTTCCGGGATAAAAAAAAGTAGATTTCCTTCATATTCTGAACACTGGAAACATGTTCAAATTTTTCTTTGTAAATTTGTGGCTTGTTTTTAGAAAAATCCATCCATTTCATTGGAGAAGAAAATGACAACCCACTCCAGTATTCTTGCCTGGAGAATTCCATGGACAGAGGAGCCTGGCAGGCTACAGTCCATGGCGTCACAAAGAGTCGGACATGACTGAACAACTAACACTTTTCACTTTTTTCATCCATTTCATGTTAAAATAATTTACTAAGTGAAAAAGTGGTAAAGGTAGAGAAAATAAAGAGTAAGACTGGCTTATGTCTTATGGCACAGCCAGTGATAACCATACATCTAAACCACTTTTGTCACTAAAACATTGTAGTATTTTGAAAACAAGTCAGACTTGAAAATAGGTTCTTTTAAAAGAAAAAATGGATTCTCAGTATTCTTGTGTTTTGCAGGTAATTCTTTTCCTGTTAAACAGCATCAGTAAGCGCTGCTTGAGTTTGCCTTGTTTCGCATGTTTTGCATTATTTTTCACTCTTTGTCTCTGGATTTTGATGAATGCATAATATAGATCCACCATTGCAGTATCAGAATCATTTCACTGTCCTAACAAGTTGCTTGTGCTTTATCTGCTCATCCCTCTCCCCTGAAACTAGCAAACATTGATCTTTTTTACTGTCTCTAGTTGTGCCATTTCCAGAATGTCATATAAGTGGGATCATACAGTATTAGCTGTTTCAGACTGGCTTCTTTTACTTCAGTTCAGTAGCTCAGCTGTGTCTGTTTGCGACCCCATGAATTGCAGCATACCAGGCCTCCCTGTCCATCACCAACTCTCAGAGTTCACTCAAACTCACGTCCATCAAGTCGGTGATGCCATTCAGCCATCTCATCCTCTGTCGTCCCCTTTTCCTCCTGCCCCCAATCCCTCCCAGCATCAAAGTCTTTTCCAATGAGTCAGCTCTTCGCATGAGGTGGCCAAAGTACTGGCATTTCAGCTTTAGCATCATTCCTTCTAAAGAACACCCAGGACCAATCTCCTTTAGAATGGAGTGGTTGGATCTCCTTGCAGTCCATGGGACTCTCAAGAGTCTTCTCCAACACCATAGTTTAAAAGCATCAATTATTCAGCACTCAGCTTTCTTCACAGTCCAACTCTCACATCCATACGTGACCACTGGAAAAACCATTGCCTTGACTAGACAGACCTTTGTTGGCAAAGTAATGTCTCTGCTTTTGAATATGCTATCTAGGTTGGTCATAACTTTCCTTCCAAGGAGTAAGCATCTTTTAATTTCCTGGCTGCAGTCACCATCTGCAGTGATCTTGGAGCCCCCCAAAATAAAGTCTAACACTGTTTCCACTGTTTCCCTATCTATTTCCCATGAAGTGATGGGACCTGATGCCATGATCTTCATTTTCTGAATGTTGAGCTTTAAGCCAACTTTTTCACTCTGCTCTTTCACTTTCATCAAGAGGCTTTTTAGTTCCTCTTCACTTTCTGCCATAAGGACGGTGTCATCTGCATATCTGAGGTTATTGATATTTCTCCCAGCAATCTTGATTCCAGCTTGTGTTTCTTCCAGCCCAGCATTTCTCATGATGTACTCTGCATGTAAGTTAAATAAGCAGAGTGACAATATACAGTCTTGATGTACTCTTTTTCCTATTTGGAACCAGTCTGTTGTTCCATGTCCAGTTCTAGTTGTTGCTTCCTGACCTGCATGTAGGTTTTTCAAGAGGCAGGTCAAATGGTCTGGTATTCCCATCTCTTTCAGAATTTTCCACAGTTTATTGTGATCCACATTTAAGGTTTTTCCACGTCGTCTTTTAGCTTGATAGCTCATTTCATTTTTGTGTGTAAAAGAAAGTGAAAGTATTAGTTGCTCAGTTGTGTCTGACTCTTTGCGACCCCATGAACTGTAGCCTGCCAGGCTCTGTCCATGGAATTCTCCAGGTAAGAATACTGGAGTGGGTTGTCATTACCTTCTCCCGGGGATCTTTCAGACCCGGGATTGAACCTGGTGTCCTGCAATGCAGGCAGATTCTTTACCATTTGAGCCACCAGGGAAGCCCTTTTGTATGTAGGTCCACTTTGGTTACCTCCAGTTTAAAGCTGCTGTAAACAGACATTCATGTGCTGGTTTTTCTGAGTACATAAGTTTGTGATTTGATGGGTTAAAATAACTAAGAGCATGATTGCTAGATCCTAGGTTAAGACTATATTAACTTAGTAAGAAGCTCCCAAACTGTGTTCAAAATTGGCTTGTAGCATTTTTTGCTCCCACCAACAATGAAATGAAAGTGTATTAATTCACATCCTCACCAGTATTTGATGTCATCATTTTTTTATTTGAGCCTTTTTAACAGATATGTGACATTATCACACAGTTTTGGTGTTTCTGTTTTTAATTGAAGGATAATTGCTTTACAATATTGTGTTGGTGTCTGCTATACATAAAGATGAAACAGTCATAGCACACTGTTGTTTAATTTGCATTTTGGACTCTTATTTTCTTACCTCGAATTTTAAGAGTTCTGTTTGTGTGTTTTGAATAATAGTCCTTCATTAGGTTTGTGTTTTGCATATATTTCTCCCAGTCTGGCTTATCTTTTTAATGAAGTTTAGCTTGCCATTCTCTTTCTTCATGGATTGTGGTTTTGGTGTTACACTTTAAAACCTCATCTCCAAACCCTTGGTCACCTAGATTTTCTCATTTATTATCTTCTAGAAGTTTTTGGTTTTGAATTTACATTTAGGTATATGATCCATTTTTTTCTATGAGTATTTACATGTGGATGACTAGTTTTTCCAGCAGTTTAATGAAAAGACTGTCCATTTTCCATTAAATTCCCTTTGTCCTCTGTCAGAGATTAGTTGACTGTACTTGTATATGCTATTCCTGGGCTTTCGATTCTTTTCTAATAACCTGTTTGTTCTTTTGTCAGTACCATGTCATCTTGATAACTGTAGCTTTAGTAAGTCTTGAAGTTGGGTAGTGTCAGTTCTCCAGCTTTGTTGTTCTTCAGTATTATGTTGGCTGTTTCCTTTAAGTGATAATATGAATGACATCAGAAAGAGAGGTTTTTAGTTTCAGATTCCCTTGTTTCTTTGTTTTGCTGGTATATTGGAAAATGATTGACTTTTTTGTAAGTTAATCTTGTATCCTGTAATGTTGCTATAAGGGCTTGTTAGTTCCAGGATTTTTTCTTTAAATAGTCATGTCATCTGCACACAAAGACAGGTTTACTTCTTTCTTCTCAAGCTCCTATTTTTAAGTTGAAGTATAGTTGATTTACAATATTGTGTTAATTTCTCCTGTACACCAGGGTGATTGGTTTATACATAGATACGCATTCTTTTTCATACACTTTTTCCATTATGATTAGCACAGAATATTTAAGATATATCCCTGTGCTATACAGTAGGACCTTGTTTATCCATTCTATATATATACTAGTTTGCATCTGCTAATCCCAACCTCCAACTCCCTCCTCCCCCCTCCCCCCACCTAATTGTCTTAGGGCCAAAACAATTAAGAACACAGTTTGTGTCAATGTAGAGTTAACTGCAGAACAGTGGAAAAAGAAGTATGAAAGAGAAAAAGAAAAAAATAAGACCCTCCGGAACACCATTCAGTGGCTTGAAAATGAACTCAACCGTTGGCGTAATGGTAATAACTCAATTTGTTGTTTAGAGTTTGTGGAATTGAGATTCAGAGCTATTTTATAAATTTGAGACTCTGATATAAATGAAAATAACGACATATTAGGGATCATCAAAAATGAATAAAATCTTTTACTTTAAATTCTGATTTTTACCTGGAATAATAAATAGAGGCCAGCTAGCTGGTTGTTGAAGTCTCAAGATGGCAAGATGTTTAGCTTAGGATGAAATCAATTAAAAATACAAGATTTGATGACTGGCTTTAGAAAATAAAGGGGACAGTCAAAGATAATTCCAACTTTTCAGATCTCAGGGACTGAGCAGATAAAGTTTATAAGAGCTGCTGAAATTGAATAAAATTAAAATTAATTTTCGACAGGTGGGTTTTATTAGCCATTCTCTTGTCTTATTTTAGGAGAGACAGTGCCTATTGATGAACAGTTTGACAAAGAGAAAGCCAACTTGGAAGCTTTTGCAGTGGATAAGGATATTACTATTACCAATGATAAACCAGCAGCCACAATTGGAGTTACTGGAAACTTTACTGATGCTGAAAGAAGAAAGTGTGAAGAAGAAATTGCTAAACTTTACAAACAACTTGATGACAAGGTAAGTATTATTTGTGTTCTATTTTGTTTTAGAACATTATTGACATATTTTTATTTTCTAATTTCAGTTATTAATGGGTTATCATAACCTGTGTGCATATTCCTAGGTCTCTGTTAACTTTTTCAACATCATTGTATTAACAAAAAATATAAAATGACAGTTTCTGTTTCTATGCAGAAACTATGTATAAGGCATACCTTTCTTCCCCTTCTCTTTAAGCTAAAAGAACTTTCAAAAGGAAATTTGATGCAGTCCTTGGAGAGTCTTAATGAAATGACCTTTTAGAATCTGCTCTCTGTGGTGCTAATAAAATGACTGAGGGAACAGAATCAAGTGGAAATACTATCTTCCACTTTGATTATATCAGTAGTATGAAAAATAGCACAGTTATGAGGCAAATAAAAAAGATGGGAAAAACAACAATAAAGAGACTAGAAAAAAATTGTTCTGATGTTGTCTTTGATTTTTTTCTTAGTAGGTGATGTTTTTAATGTATTTTAATCAAGGATGGTAGGTAGGTTTGAAGTGGCTGCATGGCGTTATTTTCAGTAATAGCTTTAAACATGTTTATTATTTTTAGCATTTAAAGTATTTTGTGAATAACTTTCATAAACATAAGTCTTTTTTCTTATTGCATGATAAGGATGTTACAGTTACTGATAATTGAAAGAAGCTCCATTTGTTTCAACATCTTTCTAAGATAAGAGATTAGAATAAGCTATGTCCAATTTGGAGAAAACAACTTTGAAATACTAGGGAGTGAGTAGTAATCTTACAGTTTGTGTTAGGAAACAGAACCAGGTTGTGAGCTATTCTGTTAACTTGTAACTGAAAATTCTAGGATGAAGAAATTAATCAACAGAGCCAACTGGTAGAAAAACTGAAGACACAAATGCTGGATCAGGAAGAGGTAAATTGAATACTGCTTCCAGAAAAGCTGTATAGTTTATCATTGTCAGTTAAAAGATGAAGGCATCTACAGAGCTCAGAACATACTCCAGTACATTAAAAAATTTTTTGAGTACGTCCATGCTTCACCGTGGATATCCTATGGGAGCAGTACATCATACAGACAGAAGCAAAGATTGACTTCTTCGGGCTTTTAGGGGTTGGGTTTTTTGGGTTTTTTAAGTTTCAATTAAGTCTAACTGGAGAGGAGAGGATGATTTTCTTTTTTTGCATTTATTCTTTAATATACATCTCCTGAGGTTTTCAACTCTGTCTTTTGCTTTCCTTGTACAGTGCTACTGTGTCTTATTCTCCCCCAAACACTTCTTATTGATCCTTGGACTGGAGTAACCTTAGGTTCCCCCTCCCTTTATGAAAAGTATTTCCACATGGAAATGATGAAGGAAGGAGTATAAAAAACACTTTAACACCAATATATGTCCAAAGGGATTGTTAAAGAAAAGACTTATTTCTGAATCACATTCGCTTTGTTTTTAGTAATTCATACTTTAGGGTATGATTTTTATCATAGAAATGAGAATGTCAGTGAATAAGATTATTTTTTACTCTACCGTTTCTACCCTCCCCTGCCCTTTTTCTCATTTCTGTGATCTTCACTTTCATCTTGTTTCTTTCAAGCTCCTTCTCTCTAGTTTGTCACTTTGGACCCTCATTTTACCTTACTTGGCAGTCAGTTCAGTCTCTCAGTCATGTCTGACTGTTTGCCACCCCATAATCCGCAGCACTCCAGGCCTCCCTGTCCATCATCAATTCCTGAAGTCCACCCAAACCCATGTCCATTGAGTCAGTGATGTCATCCAACCATCTCGTCCTCTGTCGTCCCCTTTTCCTCCTGTCCTCAATCTTTCCCAGCATCAGGGTCTTTTCAGTTGAGTCAGCTCTTCACATCAGGTGGCCAAAGTGTTGGAGTTTCAGCTTCAACATCAGTCCTTCCAATGAACATCCAGGACTGATCTCCTTTGGAATGGACTAGTTGGATCTCCTTGCAGTCCAAGGGACTCTCAAGAGTCTTCTCCAACACCACAGTTCAAAAGCATCGATTCCTCAGCGCTCAGCTTTTTCTATAGTCCAACTCTCACATCCGTACGTGACTACTGGAAAAACCATAGCCTTGACCAGACGGACTTCTGTTGAGAAAGTAATGTCTCTGCTTTTTAATATGCTGTCTAGGTTGGTCATAACTTTGCTTCCAAGGGGTAAGCGTTTTTTAATTTCATGGCTGCAGTGATCTTGGAGCCCCCCAAAAAATAAAGTCTGACACTGTTTCCCCATCTATTTCCCATGAAGTGATGGGACTGGATACCATGATCTTAGTTTTCTGAATGTTGAGCTTTAAGCCAACTTTTTCTCTCCTTTCACTTTCATCAAGAGGCTCTTTTAATTCTTCATTTTCTGCCATAAGGGTGGTGTCATCTGCATATCTGAGGTTATTGATATTTCTCCCAGCAATCTTGATTCCAGCTTGTGCTTCATCCAGCCCAGCATTTCTCATGATGTACTCTGCATATAAGTTAAAGAAGCAGGGTGACAATATACAGCCTTGATGTACTCCTTTGCCTATTTGAAACCAGTCTGTTGTTCCATGTCCAGTTCTAACTGTTGCTTCCCGACCTGCATACAGGTTTCTCAAGAGGCAGGTCAGGTGGTCTGGTATTCCCATCTCTTTCAGAATTTTCCACAGTTTATTGTGATCCACACAGTCAGAGGCTTTGGCATAGTCAGTAAAGCAGAAATAGATGTTTTTCTGGGACTCTCTTGCTTTTTTGATGATCCAGTGATGTTGGCAATTTGACCTCTGGTTCCTCTGCCTTTTCTAAAACCAGCTTGAGGATCAGGAAGTTCACGGTTCACGTATTGCTGAAGCCTGGCTTGGAGAATTTTGAACATTACTTTACTAGCGTGTGAGATGAGTGCAGCTGTGTGGTAGTTTGAGCATTCTTTGGCATTGCCTTTCTTTGGGATTGGAATGAAAACTGACCTTATCCAGTCCTATGGCCACTGCTGAGTTTTCCAATTTGCTGATATATTGAGTGCAGCACTTTCACAGCATCATCCTTTAAGATTTGAAATAGCTGAAGTGGAATTCTATCACCTCCACTAGCTTTGTTCATAATGATGCTTCCTAAGGCCCACTTGACTTCACATTCCAGGATGTCTGGCTGTAGGTGAGTGTGAGTGATCACACCATTGTGATTATCTGGGTCGTGAAGATCTTTTTTGTACAAATCTATGTATTCTTGCCACCTCTTCTTAATACCTTCTGCTTCTGTTAGGTCCATAACATTTCTGTCCTTTATTGAGCCCATCTTTGCATGAAATGTTCCCTTGGTATCTCTAATTTTCTTGAAGAGATCTCTAGTCTTTCCCATTCTATTGTTTTCTTCTTATTTCTTTGCATTGATCGCTGAAGAAGGCTTTCTTATCTCTCCTTGCTATTCTCTGGAACTGTACATTCAAATGGGAATATCTTTCCTTTTCTCCTTTGCTTTTCATTTCTCTTCTTTTCACAGCTATTTGTAAGGCCTCCTCAGACAGCCATTTTGCTTTTTTGCATTTCTTTTTCTTGGAGATGGTCTTGATTCCAGGCTCCTGTAAAATGTCATGAACCTCCGTCCATAGTTCATCAGGCACTGTCTATCAGATCTAGTCCCTTAAATCTATTTCTCACTTCCACTGTATAGTCATAAGGGATTTGATTTAGATCATACCTGAATGGTCTAGTGGTTTTCCCCAATTTCTTCAATTTAAGAATGAGGGATAATTGAAAAGTGGTCCTTTGTTTGAGGTTCGTTCTGGGGGTTGGAGCAAAGACTTACAACTTCAGTAAAAGGTGTCTGAAAAGTTGTCACTCAGTAGTGTCCAACTCTTTGCGACCCCGTAGACTATACAGTCCATGGAATTCTTGAGGCCTGAATACTGGGGTGGGTTGCCTCTCCCTTCTCCAGGGGATCTTCCCAACCCGGGGATCAAGCCCAAGTCTCCTAAATTGCAGGCAGATTCTTTACCAGCTGAGCTATAAGGAAAGCCCAGGAGATGTCTACCATCAGTCAAATTAATCCTGGTTGAATCATCTTATTTTTTTCAATTCTAGTAGCATTGTTTCTCCAAGGGGCACTGGTATCATTTGCATAATTCTTCATTTATATTGTTCTGTCCACTTTACAGAACAGTTGGCATCCCTGGCTCCCACTTCTAAGCGGCATTAGCACTCTGCCCCTTTAGAAAACTACAAATTCCGGATGCCCCTACTTCAAAGCAACTGACCCACATGATCTCAGTATCCTCCTAAGACTCTCTTGGCTTCTTCCAGTTTAAATTTTATTTGCTGATACCATGTTTTCCTCAGACATAGCTCAGATGCCACCCTCTGTTGCTCAAAGAAAACCTAAACTTTTAAAGAATGTACTCATTTCTTTCTTTTTCTGTGCTCGGTTAGGAGCCTTGTGTATCTTTTTCTGTTAGTGTGCACCTGACAATAATTTTCCTATTCTAGCCTCCTCCTCCGTGAATACCCATCCAGAAATATCCCCTTTCCTTACACTACCAAGCACTTTGTCATGTCCTATCTCCATTATGGCCCTAACATCATTTCGTATTGCATTCGTTTGTGTATCTGTCTTCCACTAGATTTTTCCACCTCCCACAGTGTTGAGCACAGAATGTGCACACAGTAGGTATTCAGTAAATCTGTTGAATGAATAAATGTTACCATGTATAGTAATGTCCACATTTCATTCCCTTTTTGGTGAGCAAGTGATAAAAAGTTTTTTTTTTCTTAACTTGAGTATGTTTTAAAAAACAGTTACTAAGTGTTCTTTGGATAAAATAGATATTTTTATTCCTTCCTACAGCTTCTGGCATCTACCAGAAGAGATCAAGATAATATGCAGACTGAACTGAATCGCCTTCAGGCAGAAAATGATGCCTCTAAGGAAGAAGTAAAGGAAGTTTTACAAGCTTTGGAAGAACTTGCTGTCAACTATGATCAGAAGTCTCAGGAAGTTGAAGACAAAACTAAGGAATATGAATTACTTAGTGATGAGCTGAATCAGAAATCGGTAGGATACAGTTTTTTTTCTTAATACTTCGGTAAAGTATTCTTAATTGAAAAGTTACCTGAGTAAATTATTTCTGTAAAAGCTTAAGACTGATAACATCGATTCTTCAAGAACTCAAGCGTCAACTTTATTTTCTCCTATATATGAAGCTTTAAGGTGGAGGAAGAGGGTTATTTTTTTAGTTTCTAAAGGTCTATTAATATGTAATTAAAGTGGTATTTTAATTGGCTACATATTGGCTACTCCAGATATTATTCTACTGTTCAAAGAAAAGTTGACTACTAGTTGCCCAGTAAAGTTATTAGCCAACTGTTCAAACTATGATTTTTAAAATGTGCACAAAAAGCAAACTAGCAGGATATGTGACTTCACGTAACTTACATGTTGTTCACTGTTAAATTTCTAATACCTGGGCCAGTGTCTTCTGGGACAGTGTAATAGCTTCATCATGGTCCCCCAGGAAATGAAGATGTGTATTTTCATCAATGTAAGGCAAGAATGCCTGTCCTCTGGCAGTGATACCAGAAATAGCATACAACTGTGACTGCTTCTGCGATATTTTGAGCATCACCACGGATGAGCTCTCTTTTTCTTAAAGTTTTGTTGTTAATGCTGGCTTCTTGTTTAGAAATCATATTTAAAGTTGGACATAGGATCAGTGCTCACTAGTTGTTTCCTTGTCACATCAAGTGTTTAAAGGAAAGCAGTCAGCGCTATGAAATGACATTTTTGAAAGCCTTTCTGCTCCTGGAGAAGTTCCTTTTCCCTTTTTTATCTCCCAAGTTACATTTAGCTTGAAGTTATAATTAATAACATGGAAATCAAAATACCTTTATAACTCTTAACTGAGTTGCATTATTAGTGAACCTAATTTCTGTTTAGACAAATGTTAGGAGTTTCTTAAAACTCTGTAAACTGTAAGTTGGTTCTTAGCCACTGATTTCAGCCTTTATGACTGTTCTGTTTGTGTCCTAGTTTATATATGAGCACTGTATTGGTAAGGAGTTAGAAACCCCTGAAGTGGTCTGCATTTTTGCTGTTCAGTTGTTAGAGATATTGTCTGGTAATTTGGACTTGGTAGTATATTGTAGATCAAACTGAGTGAACTCACAATCTGCTGGTTTTGAGACAGTTAAGGAAATGACCAGAAGAAATGAGCAGCTGAAACAATGGTATCTTTACTAAAAGATACTGATTAAAAGTCAATAACTTGCATTTAAAATACAGTATATGATCTGTGACACAACTAACAGTTTTAAAGCAGCCAGATTCAGTTGAATTTTCAAAGTTATGGTGACTTTGTTGCTGGCAAGCCAGCTATTATTTTAAATTTATAATTATAGTAATTAAATTCATATAGTAATGCTACTTCACTGTCTCCTGGATAATTGCATGTATCATAGTACAAAAGTAGTAGTAATTATCAGGTGAATTCTTCTCAGAAACTAAATACTATATAAAAAGCAGATAAAACTTATCAGCTATCTAGAAGACTTATCAGTTCCATACTAACATATATTTTCTCAGACTGTTTCCAAAGGTAATAAATGAAAATCAAATCTAGTTAATTTGAAAGTTTTCCATTTCTAGGTAGAAAACATCCAATCTCAAAAATTTAGTGAAGTAATTAATACAAACTGTCTGCTCTTGATGGAGATACAGTATGGCTACTTTCCATGGTCCTCTTAGGCCTAAAATACATTTTAAATTTGAGCTGAGAGCTAGCCCAGAACTCAGTAGAGAATTCAAGAAAATGAAAGCAGAAAATAATGGTTTTGTGAGTAGCGAATAAAAATACCTGTCAAAATTTGAGTTGATCTTTCATTTGATAGATTTCACTGTACCTTTTGTGTTTTGTTCTATTAGGCAAGTTTAGCAAGTATAGATGCTGAGCTTCAGAAACTTAAGGAAATGACCAACCACCAGAAAAAAAGAGCAGCAGAGATGATGGCATCTTTACTAAAAGACCTGGCAGAAATAGGAATTGCTGTGGGAAACAACGACGTAAAGGTAATTGTAACTACCTGAGAGTATGCATAATTATCTGTATAGAACTCGTGCTTTCGTTTTTCACAAAGTTCTTTTCATATCCATCATCTCCTCCTCCAAGACCCATCTGTAGTAGGGGGTATTGACTTCATTTTAAATAGATGAGGAAGAGGGAGAGGATAAAGGGTCCTCAAGGAGACATATGCTCAGTCAGTAGCATTTATGTGGACTACATGTTTGGTTTTCTTCTCTATGTAAAGATTTTTGCACTTAGAAATTATTGTTAATAAATTACTATGCAGAAAGTGTGTAATTGAAACAATAGCTCCAGGAGTAAACTATAAGTAAATTAGCTTCTCGTTGCTGTTAAGTGTTTAAAAAGATAAAAGGTGAGCAATTAATTCTTTATATTTGCTAATTAATTCTTTATATTTGGAAATTTTTTAAACATACAGTAGTAAACAGGACAATATTGTGAACTTTAGAGTTAATCAGTTATCAAAATTTTGTTACATTTTTCCTTTGCTAATAATCTTTTTCAGGGTGCGGATACTTAGTTATATTAGCACTAGTGTGTAGTTAAAAAATAATTGCAACCTGGTAGATTTTAAAACTTAGATCAAAAATACAAACTAGACTCTTAACTGAAAAAATATGCACATAACATGAAAGGTTTGTATGTTGCAGTAGATATTTGTATGGACTTCCTTTTTTTAAAATTCAAGTCTAATTATAGTGACAAGGAGAGCAAATTTATTCTTGAGTTTGTTGTGAAAGCCAGCTAAGCAGCCCTGTTTAACAAGAGTTGGAAATGAAATAAAAGCTTTCACACTCCCTCCCCCCCGCCAACCCCGCTGCCCCTTGGCAAATACTAGATGATGCCCAGAAGTGGGACAGACTGCTGGATCATATGGTAATTCTATTTTTAGTTTATTTTGAGAAATCTCCATAGTGTTCTCCATAGTGGCTGCATCAGTTTACATTCTCACCAGCAGTGTAGGAGGGTTCCCTTTTCTCCACATCCTCTCCAGCATTTGTTATTTGTAGACTTTTTAATGTAGACTGTTCTGACCAATATTAGGTGGTACCGCATTGTATTTTTGACTTGCATTTCTCTAATAATTAGTGGTATTAAGCATCTTTTCATGTGCCTTTTGGCCGTCTGTATTTCCTCTTTGGAGAGATGTCTGTTTAAGTCTTCTGCCTCTTATGGGGGATGGGCTGTTTGTTTTGTTGTTGAGTTGTATGAGCTGTTTGTATATTTTGGAAATTAAGCCCTTGATGGTCTCATCATTTGCAAATATTCTCTGCCATTCTGTAGATTGTCTTTTTGTTTTATTTATGGTTTCCTTTTCTTTGTAAAAGCTTGTAAGTTTGATTAGGTCCCATTTGTTTGCTTTTGCTTATATTTCTGCTGCCTTGGGATACTGAACTTAAGAAAACATTGCTATGATTTGTCAGAGAATATTTTGCCTATAATCTCTTCTAGTTTTATGGTGTCATGTCTAATGTTTAAGTCTTTAAGCCCTTTTGAGTTTATTTTTGTGCATGGTATGAACGAGTGTCTTAACTTCATTGATTCATCTAGCTGTCCAGCTTTCCCAACACCATTTGCTAAAAGACTTTTTCCCATTGTATGTTCCTTGTCATCTTTGTCAGAGGTTAATTGCCATAGGTGTGGGTTTATCTCTGGGTTCTCTGTGCCAGTATCATGCTTTTTTGCTGACTGTTGCTTTGTAGTATTATCTGAAGTCTGGGAGGGTTATACCTCCTGCTTTTTCCTTAGGATTGCTTTGGCAATTCTAGATCTTATGGTTCCATATAAATTTTAGGATCATTTAGTTCTGTGATGAATGTCATGGGTAGTTTGATAGTAATCCCATTAAATCTATAGCTTACTCTGGGTAATATGGCCATTTTAACAGTATTAATTCTTCAAGTTCAAGAACATGAAATATCTTTGCATTTCTTTGAATAAACATCAGTTTCCTTTATTAATGTTTTGTAGTTTTCAGCATGTAAGTCTTCTGCCTCCATGGTTCAGGTTTATTCCTGTTTTATATGTTTATTGATATGATTTTAAAGAATACTGGGGTTTTTTACATTGCCTTTCTGATATTTTATTATTAATGTAAAGAAATAGAACCAGTTTCTATGTACTAATTTGTATCCTGCTACCTTGCTGAATTCATTTTATCAATTCTAGTTTTTGTGTGGATTCTTTAGGGTTTTCTATATATAGTATATTATCTACATATGATGGTTTTACCTGTTTGCTTTCAGTTTGGTTATCTTTTGTTTCTTTTTCTTGTCTGATTGATGTGGTTAGAACTTCCAGTACTATATTGAATAGAACTGGTGAGGATAGGCATCCTTGTCTTGTTTCAGATGTTAGTGGGAGGGTCAAGCTGTTTTTTTGTTTATTATTTTTATGTTTTTGGGTTTGGGGAATTTCTTGGGTCATACATGTGGCTTGTGGGATCTTAGTTCCCCAACCAGGGGTTGAACCCGGACTCCAGCAGTGAAAGTGAGTCCTAACCACTCAACTACTGGGGAATTCACCTGAGCTCCTTATTTTTTGACACTGAATATTGTACTGGAATTTTATAATGAAACTCATGAAAGTTACTAAGGAATGTGCACTGACCACAGTTCCTCCTTAGTGAACTTAAAAGTCATTCTTTTCCAGCCACCTTAACATCATTATTTGTTAAGTTTTGAACTGGACTTACACATAAACAGTAAATTTACTGAGCGCCTTTGAGGAAGAAATACACAAATTGATAGAGGCAGAGTTCATTAGTTTTGTTTGTTTATATGTTATATTTTTTTCTCTGTAGGCTTGTGTTAACATTAAGTTTAGAAGGTAAGGAAGGCAAAAATTAAGCTCTCCTTTACTTACCCTTTAGTAAAAACAATATTTAATAAAAAGTTCCAAACTTCATACAAATGTTGAATAATATTAGAAGTATTTAATGTTGTTTAACATTTTAGAACCTAATTGGGTAAACACACAAAAAAAAGACTTTTTTTATCTTTCATTTCTGTTTCTCCTTTTCTCACAGCAGCCTGAGGGAACTGGCATGATAGATGAAGAATTCACTGTTGCAAGGCTCTACATTAGCAAAATGAAGTCAGAAGTAAAAACCATGGTAAAACGCTGCAAACAGTTAGAAAGCACACAAACTGAGAGCAACAAAAAAATGGAAGAAAATGAAAAGGAGTTAGCAGCATGCCAGCTTCGTATCTCTCAAGTATGTGTTACAGAACAAACCTTTCTCATTTTTTTGAACAGCCACATATAAATTTTATTTATTGTTAAAGTTCTAAGAAAAATGACCTTCTGTAGGTTATTTTGAGTAACACCATCAAGCAGTTAATTCAGCTATTTTTTCCTACTCTAGCTGCAGTGTGATAACATGAATGATTTAACTGTGTTATATTTGGTGACATGTATATGTTAAGTATAGGAATTTACTAGAAAGTTGTGACTGATGACTATTGAATCTGGAATAATTCTAGCATAAGCAAAACTGCAGGGCCAGTTATATGGCTTTGGCAACTAAATGGATGAGACCATTCAGCAGGATAGGAATTGGAGGAGAAAGGTAGAGGTTAATGTTAGTTGGAGATAACAGTAAGAATATTACTTCATAAATCAGCCTTTAAAGTGCCTTAATTTATAAGTGTTAGAAACTGCACAGATGACCATTTCATTGACTAAATTCTTTATCATTATAAAAACTTGCCTCTGAACATTTTTGTCTTAAGTATCTTGTTCTGTAAGTTTATTTTATGTTTAATATATTGATAGATCTTAATTACCCTCAAATATTCTGAACAACTGAGTGTGTATGAGAGGTTTGCCTCTATTCATTGGCTACACTTCATAACAGTTTATTTTCCTCAAAAGCATGAAGCCAAAATCAAATCATTGACTGAGTATCTTCAAAATGTGGAGCAAAAGAAAAGACAGCTGGAGGAGTCTGTTGATTCCCTCAGTGAAGAGCTAGTCCAGCTTCGAGCACAAGGTACTCTCTTCCAGTTATTCATGAGTTATATCTATGTTATAAACTGTTACTGACTTCAGTATGATTGTAGTAAACATATTCACACTGATGGAGAATACACTAGTAGGAGTACAGACCAATTGGAATAGTAAATATTACATTTTAATGTGGCTTTGAAACATATTTTTGAAATTGTTTTTGAATATGGAAATTAGCAATCTAGGAACGTCTAAGTTGTGTGTGTGTGCACGCATGTGTACGTGTGCCGTGTGCACGTGTCCTGACACAGGGGACTTAGAAAGCTGTCTTGTTACCGTACACATGGTAGCCCATCTATTCCAGAATTTGGCAAAAAAAAAAAATGAAACCGTAATATCAATACAGAGAATATAACTACAGTTACTAATCAATATGTACTGAGTGAAATTTACTATGTGGCATTTGGGTAATTTAAAGTCCAGTAGCTTGCCAGGTTCCTCTGTCCATGGGATTTTCCAGGCAAGAATACTAGAGTGGTTTGCCATTTCCTTCTCCAAGGGATCTTGCCCACCCAGGGATTGAACCCATGTCTCCTGCTTTGGCAGGAGGATTCTTTACCACTGAGCCACCAGAGAAAGCCCATTAAGGAACCTAGCCTCATAAAACCCATATGCCCCTTGGTCTGTATCAAGAACTCTCTTCTGTTTTCTCTTCCCACCCAAACAGAGAAAGTGCATGAAATGGAAAAGGAGCACTTGAATAAGGTTCAGACGGCAAATGAAGTTAAGGTAAGTTTGGTGTAACATTGGACTCTAATGGCTTTAATTCATCATTATTAATCATGATTAATCTGACTTAAAATCCTTTTCCCCCAATTATTTTAGCAAGCTGTTGAACAGCAGATCCAAAGCCATAGAGAAACTCATCAAAAACAAATTAGTAGTTTGAGAGATGAAGTCGAGGCAAAAGAAAAACTTATTACTGATCTTCAAGAGTAAGTGTGCTTTCCTTTCTTCTGAGGTAGTAGAAACTAACCTGGAAAGACTTAACTGTTTAGACAGGAGGACATAAAAGGTCACTGGTGGGTAATGTTTCTAACCTGCATTTTTCTTTGAAACAATTTTTGACTTGAAAATAAAGAATCTTCATTTGTGAGTGGAACTTCTAGTTCTAGTGGAAGTTTTTGAAAATTTTTCTTTGGTCTTTTGATGTAGTATTCAGTAAAAAAAAATATTCCCAACTTTAACCATAATTTCAGATACACATCACTGTCTTCTCCAGATCCTTAACGTTTTTAAAAAATAATTATTTATTTTAGGCTGCATTGGCTCTTGTTTGGGGCATGCAGCCCTCTCTAATTGTGGTGCATGGCTGTAGGGAGTCTGGGCTCTGTTTGGGCTCTCTAGTTGAGGCATGAGAGCTCAGTTGCCCCACAGCATATGGGGTCTTAGTTCCCCAACCAAGGATTGAACCCGAGTTCCTCCATTGCAAGGTGGATTCTTAACCACTGGACCACCAGGGAATTCCTGAGAAAAACTTTATGAAAATTGTGGGTTTTTAAAATGTTTCTTTTAATAGAAGTGGTTGTCTTAGTTTTTCTAGAACATATTTTTCTTACTTCCACAGCCATACACATATAGCATAGAATTGATAGAAATTTGAGGTCTTCGACCAAATCGTGCTTTGAGTAGGAGACAAAGGAGAGTAACAAAAAATGATGACCAAGCTTGGGGCATGGAATTTTTTGTTAATGGATTTAGGGAAAGAATTCAGGAGAATGAAACATATGAAATCAAGATATGGTTTCAGACCAAACTGAAAAATATATGGCTGAATGTGGCCATACCTCTTCTGCCTCTGTGGACGGCAGCCTAAAAGAGGAGGCCTGGTGTATGTGAATGGTGAGACTACAGAATTTAAGACTCTGAAAATTTTTAATTACAGCATTCAGAAAATGATGATTTTGATCTTGTGAGGTGTTTTTTATTTTGTCAGCCAAAACCAGAAAATGATGTTAGAGCAAGAACGCCTGAGAGTAGAACATGAAAAGTTGAAAGCTACAGATCAGGAAAAGAGCAGAAAACTACATGAACTTACGTGAGTAGATGTTTTAATTCAAGTTTAAAAATAAAAAAGCTAAATTAGAGAATTGCAGGCATTGCTTTGTTATATTCATTGGATAAATGTTTCAGTTTGTGTAGGCGAAGAGGTGTTTTTCTTAAACCCTCTGAGTTGGTTTGTTTTATACCTAAAAAGATGCAATGCATTCTTGTACTTTAGTGAAAGCAAGGTCTTATATTTCACTGATAATTAAGATTCAGATTACTTCAAGATCCATCATAAAAACAAACCTAAAGCATAACGTTTAGAAATTTAGATTTCAGAATCTGCCACAAAAACTGTTTTTGTCAGATTTGATCTTGCATAAAAACACATTCTTTTTTGTCTTGAGTAATTTATAATCTGTAATTTTCCTTTAGTCAGAGTTGTTTCTGATATGCTGTATGATAATACATATTCTAAAATTCAGAAAGAACCACTCCTTATTCCTTAAATTCTGCCACATTTTGTTTCATCTCTCCCATTGCTATATTATAACAGTTCTTTCCTGATAACCTATAGATTTTAGATTATAAGGCATATAGAAATTTCTTTGAAAGACTAAACATTGGTAAATTTTTTCAAAATAAGATCTTTTTCATATATGAATTTAAGCGTTGATCCTGTCAGATAAAAATATTTGATTGAATACTTGTACTAAATAAAACTAGAATTTATGGACTCAAAGTTGAGCCCATATTTATTGTAGTTGTATATTCTCCTACTGTTCAGGGTTATGCAAGATAGACGAGAACAAGCAAGACAAGACTTGAAAGGTTTGGAAGAGACAGTGGTAAGAAAAACTTGGAAATAAATAGGATTGGGGAATATTAATGGATTCTTCCCCTGGTTTTAGTAAATTTGAAGACCAGCTTCTAAAAATATTGCTTTCTTAATTCAAGGCAAAAGAACTTCAGACTTTACACAACCTGCGGAAGCTCTTTGTTCAGGACCTGGCCACCAGGGTTAAAAAGGTAATAACATAATACCAGGGTGGGTGTTTACGTAGTGGTGCTTGTTGTTTGTGTTGTTCATCGCTAAGCCATGTCTGACTCTGTGCACCACCGTGGACGGCAGCACACCTTGCTCCTCTGACCTCCTCTGTCTCCCAGTTTGCTCAAGTTCATGTCCATTGAGCCAATGATGCTATCTAACCATCACATCCTCTGCCACCCCCTTCTTTTGCCTTAAAGTAGTGCTTTCTGTGTCTGATTTATTCACAAGTGAAATAACTTTACATTGTCGTAACAGTTTTGGTAGTAGTTAAACTTAGACCTTTTATTTTATCCAGTAATATTTTTTCATAGCCTTGATTGATCTTTTTCAGAGTGCCGAGATTGATTCAGATGACACTGGAGGCAGTGCTGCTCAGAAGCAGAAAATCTCCTTTCTTGAAAACAACCTGGAACAACTCACCAAAGTCCACAAACAGGTAGTAAGGAGTCTATTCCAGTGTCGCTGCAATAAAAACTGAGGAGTGACAAGCATTTGAATCTTAAGAGTCCTAAGGATTTTCATACCCTGAGCCATTCTGTTACTCTGTCATGCAATTATATAAGTAATACTAGCAATTTTCACATTAGTTACCATTTTTAACAGCTTTTTATCAAGAGGCCAGTGAAAAGATGGGTGTTTATTTTCTTTGTAGGGTTTCAGATCTGTCAGTTTCCTTAATTTATTCATGGTCATTTTTAAATCTCTGGGAGACAAGTCTTTAAGTTAAAATACCGTTGTTTTAAAAAAAATTTTTTTTGGTCTTCATACAATTAATACCTCAGTGTAAAATATATAAAATAACAAGGCAGTTCACTTTTTTTTGTAAAGTAGGAACTTCCCTAGCAGTCCAGTAGTTAGGACTCTACATTTCAATTATGGGGGTCCAGATTCGATCCCTGGTCAGGGAACCTAAGATCCCGCAAGCTATGCAGTGTGGCCAAAAAAGAGGAATACTTACTGTGGGGTGTGTTTGTTTTGTTTACTTTTTTCTTTTATTAAGGCTTAATGATAACATATTTTTTAAGCTCCTTGGCATACTTAATTGTTGTATGCCTTTGTTACTGTAAACTTAGTGTTTGCACTAGAGTGAGATTCAGGAAATTTTAGCCTTTCTTTCAGCACTTATTAAGGACTTGTTAAGTTCATGTTTACTTGTGGATCTTACTGTATCTAAAAGGATTTTCATGTCCACCAGACGAGTCTCTTAATGAAGAGACCTAATGCTGTGTATAACATATTGTCATGGGGGAAAGAACAGTCTCACCAGCCCCTCAATATTGAATGAAATTATATTTGGGGGGAGACATGTGAGTATATTTATAGATATATGTATTATCTGCATATTGCTGCCTAAATTAAACTAGCTGTGGGAAAACCTTAACATAAAATGTAGTGGGTTTTTGTTTTTGTGTTTTTTCCCAAGAGAAGTTTTGAAATGTTTATATTTTTTCAAATCATCAGTAAAGCCAGAATCCTTGTTGTCTGTGTCTACCTTTAGCTGGTACGTGATAATGCAGATCTTCGCTGTGAGCTCCCTAAGCTGGAAAAGCGACTCAGAGCTACAGCTGAGAGGGTGAAAGCTTTGGAGTCTGCGCTGAAAGAAGCCAAAGAAAATGCATCTCGCGATCGCAAGCGTTATCAGCAGGAAGTAGATCGTATAAAGGAAGCAGTCAGGTCAAAGAATATGGCCAGAAGAGGACATTCTGCACAGATTGGTTAGTAGGACATGATAAAACCATGAAACTTTGGTTTGAATATTTTTATTTACTTGAGCATGTCATCTGATTTATCATATGGTATTTGCTACATTTTCTAGTTTACTAGAGGGTGACGCTGTTGGGAGTGAAGAGCGTTGAGGCATAGCCACCTTAGCAGGGAAAGGAGCTAAGTCTGAACTAGGTGAGCAAGGCTGGTCAGGTTTAGAGAAACTAAGAAGAGCACTGTTATTAAAGCAAGAAGAGACTTGCAAGAAAATGTCATCCAGTATCTCGTGCTTTAGTTGTAAAGCAGTGATACAGTAATAAGGTTTTTAAGAGGTTATTAAATTTAACCTTTAAACAAGATTTTTAAGGATTGTATAGGTCCTCGACAAAAGGATGTAACTGAAAAGAAAGAGAGAGATGGAAGGATTTGCTGAGAAACAAAAAGCCAAAGAAAAAACCTTTGGGAATTTGTTGTAAATAAAGAGAAGAGACTAAAGTAAGCATTTGTTTTTCATACTAGCTAAACCTATTCGTCCCGGGCAACATCCAGCAGCTTCTCCAACTCATCCAAGTGCGATTCGTGGAGGAGGTGCATTTGTTCAGAACAGCCAGCCGGTGGCTGTGCGAGGTGGAGGAGGCAAGCAGGTGTAAGCTCCCCACGACACCCGCGGGTTTGTGAGCTCTCTCTGGCTTTTGAATCACAGCTATACATGGAAGGTGTTCAGCCACTGGTGGTTAAATACTTTGTGGATTCTAACATTAGTAGCATGTTTTCTTTTTATATATGGGATTCTGAAGGTAACTTACCATGGTTTCCTTAAGAGTTTTTTCATAATTCAGATCATAGTATCTGCATATTCAAATTCGTGTTCTTGCTGTTTTTAACCTAATATTGGGTCATTTTTAAAAAACTCTTACTTAACTGTTATCTAGTGTAAATACCATGGTTTTATGGCTATTTTACTGGATATTTATTTATGTTAATTTTTTCATACTTGGAATTTTCCAGTGTTGAAATTTTCATGTATGAAATTTGAAGTAATGAAACCTCATTTTGTACCTCCTTACTTTCAGATTATTTCCAGAAGATTCCCATAAGTGGAATCACAAGAAAGTGAACATTTGTAAGATTTTTGACACATGTTAACACACTGCTATTCCATGACTGTGCTAAATTATATCATAGCCAAGGACTCTGTCTATTTTGTTGCATCTTTGCTGGTATTAATAGTTTTTAAATGTCCAGTTTAATAGGTTGGAATAAGCATCTCATTGATTTATGAATGAATTTGAATTTTTCATGTTTATTGGCCCATTTATATCCTTTTTTTTCCTCTGTGTCCTTTGCCATTTTACTATTGTGAGTGGTTTTTCTGACTGATTTATGAGTTCTTACTTGTTTCTTTCTAAATACAAGTAATAGCTGCACTCTGTCGAAGGATTGACAGTTAAACCAAGAAAATAAATATCATCTGGAAATACCACCCAATATATATCCTTCTGGAACTTTCTTTAAATATTATAACTTTTAAATTAGGAAGGTTAAAATATAAATAATTGTAACATACTACCAGTATACTATGCTATTCTGAATATGCTGATAGCCTGATTTATTAACTTGGGAATATATTGTGAACATTTTCTTAGTACAACATGGCTAATTATAGCTACCTATTATATTTTATCATATTTAATTCTTAGCAAGTCCCAAGTGTGTAGGTGGTTTGGAAACTAAGGAAACTAAAAAATACAGTATAATTAGGAGATACTTTACTGGTTTTGTTTCTGACAAACACTAAAGTTGTTTTATTTTAATCTCCCTTGTTTTTACTTTGTCATTTTTGCATAACATTGGCTTGCAATTTGAGTAGAATATTAAGCAGCATTCTGGAGAATTCACATTTCCATAAATTTAATACAATTTTTGTCCACATAATAGAGGTTTCAAAAGACAGTGACACAGTGAAAGAGTTAATGGATATTGGAGTCCACCTAAGTTTGAATTCTGATTTTTTTACTTTTATGAACTTGAGCAAGTTACTTTTTTTTAACAGTTGATTGCTTGTTTTCACTCCTTTCTAAAAATTCTTAGGCATAAAAGTAAATTATGACGTTTATGACCCATTTAATTTATCTCTGAAATAAAACATTTTTCTATATACCTCAACATTATCACAGCTGACAAAATATTTTAGTATTCTATCAGTCCATATTTGTGGAGAAGGCAATGGCAACCCACTCTGGTACTCTTGGCCTGGAAAATCCCATGAATGGAAGAGTCTGCTAGGCTGCGGTCCATGGGGTCACTAAGAGTCAGACATGACTGAGCGACTTCACTTTCACTTTTCACTTTGATGCATTGGAGAAGGAAATGGCAACCCACTCCAGTGCTCTTGCTTGGAGAATCCCAGGGACAGGGGAGCCTGGTGGCTGCCGTCTATGGGGTTGCACAGAGTCGGACATGACTGAAGCAACTTAGCAGCAGCAGCAGCAATCCATATTTGGGACTTGCTGATTGCTGATATTTTAAGTCCTTTACAGCTGGTTTGTCTAAACCAGGGAATAATCCAGGACTGATGTTTACATTAGGTTATTTGCCTTAAGTCTCTCTTAAAGCTAGAATAACACCCATCCTCTTTTTTGTTTGTTTAATGACATTAACTTACTAAATAGAAAAAGCCAATTTTCTGGAGTGTATGCCACCTCTGGTGTGTTTGCTTGTTTCTAGATGCAGCTGCTGTGTTCCTCTGTTTCCTGTTTATTAAAAGCATTTATTGAATTCTTGTGCACATTTTTACAGGATTACATTGTAGGTGGTATGTGTTTAATATTGTGTCACATCAGCAGACATTACAGTGGTTGTCCTGCCTCTGTTTTTACCCCTTTGGATTAATAACTTGTTGAGCCTCTGCATTAATAATATGAAAGTCATTCTTGAAAATTATTCAAGTTAAGGCATCACTACCTAGTACAGAGCAGATGCTGAGGAAATGCAAGCTGCATTTTCTGAAATTGAAGGTGGGCAAAAGAATTTTCAAAGGATACATATAAATAAATACAGGTAAAAGTTTATATGTTTTGAATATTGTTCTCACATTTTCACATGTGAACTTTGAACTCCTGTCTCATTTGCAGAGAGCATAGTCCATGACCTTTGTTAGTAAAGCTAGGTTTTAGCAGCAGATTGCTGATCCAGTGTAATGACAGCACTTAAGCACTTGAGGGAGTTGGCTAACCTAGCTAACACAGGTTTTCAAGACTTGAAGTAACTATAAAAGTATGATTACGTGTGTTTGTTTCATTGCTGGTCCAAAGGATAATGGTTATTATTTTTAAAAATCTTGGAGTGATCAATCTTAAGCCCAGATTGAGGAGTATATGATAACTACTTTGTAGAGATTTTTTTAATTATTAAGAAAAGCATTTCAAAACACTGGATTTATTCTGGGGAGAGATGGCAATGTATGAATGACAGTGATACTTGTAGTACCAGTTTCACATGGCTGGTTGGTTCTTCTAGCTGCATGATGCTTTGGACAGGTTGAGGTTTTCTAATAACCAGAGGTAAGTAGGCAGTGGATTACAAGGATGCCTCCAGGTAACTCCTACTGGGATTGTTTACTTTTATTTTATTTACTTTTATTTTATTTTATTTACTTTCGTAACTCTGTAATATATCAGCTTACTCATAGGTCTTGGGGTAAGTAAAAGCAAATTCAGGCTTGACTTCCTTTCAATACTGTACTGTCCCTAGAGATCTCTGCTTAGGAGACAAATAAAAGGAAAAGAAATAAAATCATTCATTGTTGCAGTCTTTTTAGTTTTGTGGGACGTAGTCAAAGCTGTTGGTTAACTGTTTTTTAAACTAATTGGTATATTTCGTTTCATTCTTTTCAAACAGGTTTTGTATAAATAATATTTTCTCTGCTTTTTTCCATCTTCAGGTGTTAAAAGTAATTGAAGTATGAAGAGGACATAATTCAATGACTGTAGCCTGTATCCCTTGGGAACTCTAGAATTATAACGTTTTTTAGTGTATAAATTGTACCTGGCCTGTACAGCTGTTTCCTACCCACTCTTCTTGTAAACTCTGCTGCTTCCCAACACAACTAGAGTGCAATTTTGGCGTCTTAGGAGGGAAAAACGACAGTTTATAACTGTGGCCCTATTTATTACACAGTTTGTCTTTGATGTCTTAAATTTAGTCTTTACTGTGCCAAGCTAACTGTATCATATAGGACTGTGCTTTTTGTACTTGTTTGTGTTTATTTTTTAATCTCAGTTTAAGTTACCTAGCTGCTACTGCTTGTTTTTCTTCTCTTATATAACAATACCTTATTTTAGGGGAAATGGAACTTTTAGATTAAATGTCTTAAATTTTACCACTTACAACACTACATGCCCACAAATTATATCAGGTCAGTACTGTACTTAAAAATCCTTTGAAATGACTTCAGAGTTAAAATTACATGCATCATCTCTGAAGTTTGCTTCTGAAAACTACTCTCTGAGCACTGAAACCTTTAAGACTGCCTAACTAGACACTTGAGACTGGGCAAGGCTACTTAATTATCTTGTGAAATGCCTACTGCTGAATTATCTTGAATAGAAATATTTCACACTATCAAAAGCAAATCTTTTGCTTTTGTTTAAGAAAAACAGTTTGGAAAAGAAATTCATTTCTCTTCTTCCCAATGCTGTGTACACAAAGCTTGATGGAATGGAAACACCTTGCTTTGTGAGCCTGTTAATATAAGAATTGGGTGGATAATAATCTGTCAATTTTATATAATGAAATGAACTAAGATATGGGTATTATAGGATTAAACATAATTTTATATTAGTACTGTATTGGTTGATCTAAATTTATAGCATTTGGAAATTGAGAAAACGTGGAAGGATGGGACAAATATATGGCGAATTTATATAGGTAAATTGTGGTCTGAAAATCCCTGAGGTGTCTTTAACCTGCTACACTAAATCATACACTATAACGGACTTCTTATTTAGTCTAGGAGTAGTAAATTATTTGCAAGTCACTAATAATCCTCAAATTATTTTGTTGGCGGAAGCTGGTAATTTTGTAATTACGTGTATCTGTTTTTGCCACTTCTTCCTCAGATGATTAAACTAAGTCAACAGTTTATTTTAGAAACTATAAAAGTAATAGGGAAAGAGATTTCAATATTTGCTTCACCACTTGGGAGTGGGTAACTGCAACTGTATTAGCAGAAATTTGCAAAGACTGGGGATGTAAAGTTACTCAGAGGAGAACTGGAAAGTTCTGTGTTAGGATCTGAGTGGCAGAATTAACTTTTTGAAAAAGTTTTATATACAGACATTTGTATTAAATTTGGAGCCATAGTCAGAAGACTCGGATCATAATTGGCTTATTTTTCTATTTCCTTAACTATTGTAATTTCCACTTTTATAATAATTTTGATTTAAAAGATAAATTTATTTATTTTTTTAACCGTCAGAAATCCTTGCTGTTCTGATCTGCAGCAACCTTTAAAATGATTGTATTGTTTTTAGGCTTGATCAAAAGAAACACTCCAAAAATTGAGATGAAAACTTACAGAGCAGCAAGATTGAAGCAATGCAGTTAACTAAAATCAGTGCTACCGCCTGTTGGTGATGATAGTTTTCTAAATGAGGAAATGTTTGGCTGCATTCACACAGACATTTGTATTTTGTTTTCAAATGAAAGCTTGCTTTTGGGGGCAGTATTCTTAAATGAGGCAGAAACTTTTTTCTCTCTTTTGTCTGAATATAGGAGTTTCTTTCTTGTAAGATGTATCACAGGTATTGGTGCTGTGTAACAAACAATGAATTGTAACTAGTGTGTGGTTCAGAATACACAATGTTAGGGTTTTTAAAAGATCTCAATGGTTTTTTCTATTTATAATTTCAGACTTTCACAAAATGTACAGAGAATTTCATAAATTTGTTTTAATTGAACTGCTTTTGCTATGGTAGGTCGTTAAACACAGCATTTACTCTTATAAGTGAAAATTTCTGATCATCTGGAACATTGATACTTATTTCAATTTATAGTGTCTTTTTTTTTGACTGAATAAATTAATGTTCCTCTGAATGGCATTGATAAATGGTTCAGAAAAGAAACTCAGTAAAATGAAAGTAATATTTATTCATGGTGATCAGTTAAATTATTTGCCTAATTTAAGAAAACTACTGTGCATAACTCTCAATTTGGCAGGAGATGATAGAAGAGTCTGAGTCTGCCTATGGAATACGTTGGTTTCTTTTCAGTGCTTGAAGATACATGCAGAGATAATTGGTTTGGGAAGACGCCATATAATTTTAAGTTGACCTGCATGCTGTAAATGTCTTTTATGTTTAAATAAAGAGGAAAAAATTTTTTGAAATGCAATGACTTTCTTAAACTGTGATTCAGTGATACATCAGGTTGCTTTTACATGACCAAGTGGCCTTTTTTCTTGACAGAATAGTCACTAGTGTGTCATTATATTTACTATATTTTGTTTCCTAATGAATTGCATGTGCTTTGGATATCAAGTATTAAATAGGCTAAAGAATTAAGAGAGATGAATCCTCAGTCTATTATTTTACTGTAGTGTGATAAGGACATGTCACTCTTGTTATTCTTCCCCCAAAACCATAACCCCTATCTTGATCATGAGAAAAATACCGCACAATCCAAATAGAGGGACATTCTAGCAAGTACCTGGCCAGGACTCTTCCAAAGTGTCAAGGTCATGGAAAACCAGGAGAGAGATATCTGAGGGGACTCTGGAGATTTGACAGCTGGATACAGTGATGTGGTATGGTGTCCTGGGTTGAGCCCTGGAACAGTAAAAAGACATCAGTCGGGGCTTCCCTTTTGGCTCTGGTAAAAAAAAAAAAAAAAAAATCCACCTGCCAATGCAGGGGAGAGATTCAATTCCTGGCCCAGGAATATCCCACATGCCGCAGAGCAGCTAAGCCTGAGCACCACATCTATTGATCCTGTGCTCCACATGAAAAGAAGCTGCCACAGTGAGAAGCCTGCGCACCAAAACTAGAGAGTGCCCCCCCGTTCTCCGCAACTAGAGAAAAGCCTGCACAGCAGTGAAGACCCAGCACAGCCAAAGTTAAAGACATCAGTGGAAAAACTGGTGAAGTCTGTTAGCAGTGATGTGCTGGCTGACTTCGTTGTGGTCAAAGTGCAGTGGTGATGGAAGATAGCACTGTTAGGAGGAAGAGTTTGAGGGGATTCTCAGTATTACATTTGCTACCTTGCTTAAAGTTACTCTAAAAGGTATATTTACTGATTTATAAAGCCTCAAAGAACAGGAGACAACAAACGGTAACATTTGGAGCAGGAAAGCAACCTCAGCAGACCCCGGAAACCTGATTCTACAAGTGGGGAATGCCAAGAAGCAACTTAGTATTCCCCTGCCTCCAAGAGACCCACTAATGGTCATGAACGTAACCTTCAGTAGGTCTGGAAGTAGGGATAAAAGTAGCCTGAAGTGGGACTAATTGAAAGTCTGACTAAACCAGAAACAGTTTGACCCCTGGTGCTGGCTTCATTGCTGCACAGCTTGGCGACTGCCTCCAACACGCTAGCATGATCCTGTTATTATCTAGAGAGGGTAATGGAGAGGGTGTCTGGATAGAGGAGCCAGGAATAGTCGAGAGTGTGCCAGTTAGTGATGTATGATGCCTCTCCTCTCCAAATCTACCTTTATTATAGAAGATGTTTGACATGTACAGAGGAGGAAAAGGGAGAAGATGGCCATCTGCAAGCCAAGGAGAGGCTGAAGGAGCCCTCACAAGGAGCCAGCCCTGCCCACACCCTGGATTGCAGCTTGCAGCCTCCAAGACTGAAGCCATCCATCTCATTACTTCACCTTGTCTGTGGTGCTTGGTTTCAACAGCCCCAGTAGACATAGGATGGCCAACACAGGCAGTGACCTGGACCCTCGGCCTTTCTTTTCTCCTTTCTCAGCTCTGGCATGCTTTGGTTTCCTTTTGGGTTTTGTTTTAATATTTGTTAATCTTAGCTGTGTCGGGTCTTGGTTGCGGCACACAGGCTTCTAATTGTGGCATGGGCTTAGTTCCCCCAGCAGGGATTGAACTTGTGTCCCCTGCCTGCATTGGAAGGTGGGTTCTTAACCACTGAACCACCAGGGAAGTTCCAGGTTTGCCTCTTGTTTAATACCATTCTGTTGTGAGTGACATGAAGGGGGTTTCAGTGGGCGGCACCTGGGGTGCACAGTCCCTTAGCTTGTGGCACTGGTCATGTGACCACCTTTCTGGCAGCAGGCTGGGTCTCCTGTGTGTTTAGTCTTCGGCAAACACAGGCATATCCTGTCCACGTGATCAATGGTCAGGGGTAGGAGGTGGGTGGCGTTGGACCACCTAGATCCCAGTGTAGGTGTTTGCTTCTGCCCGGTCCCAGCCAGCATCTTGACTTGGCCTGACCACCCTGCTTGCCTAGTGACTGTGGACCACCTGTAGCCTGGGAAACCTAGCAAGCCTCTTCACCATCCCGTGGGCAGCAACCACACCTTTGCAATGAGATCTGAACCCCAAACACTGCAGGGGGCCGGGGGGTGGCATTCAAGTCTCTTTCTTCCCTAGGAACTCTCCTTTAGCCCTAGAGTATTCTTGAAAATTCTCTGTACCCATTTATAGTTAATCCCCATGGACCTGGACTGATATGGAGGGTGATATGAAAGATTGTGATAAGAATATTTAGAACCTCAACCTATTCGCCTTGCTTGGTTACCTGAGATTAAATTACTTGCAGATTAGAGATTCTGTGAAAAATTTGACAACCATACAGGGAGTACCCAAAGAATTGTGGTTTCAGAAATGCCACAGTCAACACATGAACCAGTTGCTTCAGGTCAGCTTCATCATGTCCCCACCCTACATATGTACAGACAGCCAAGGATCACAAAGCATGTGAAAAAAGTCTAGGATGAGCGAATCAAATAAGGAAAAGAATAATATGGAGGAAAGTGGGACTAGGACGGGGAGAAGACATTTTTTAAAACTAACAATAAGGGCTTCTCTGGTGGCCCAGTGGTTAGGAATCTGCCTGCCAATGCTGGAGACACAGGTGTGATCCCTGATTCAAGAAAATTCCGCGTACCACAGAGCAACTAAGCCTGCACTCTAGAATCCATGGACCACAACTACAGGGAGTCCAAGTGCAGCAATGAAGACCCAGCGCAGCCAAAAAAAAACCGGGGGGAGCTATTCCTCAACCAAGTGAGGAAAGAGGAAGATGTGGGACGTACAAAAGAAGGGATTACCAAGGTGAGAGCATCAAGAGCAACTGGTCCAGATGAGAGCACCCCAGTCAGAAGACTGCCAGAGTTAAGTTTCCAAGACAGACAGACTGATGGATGTGTTTGAAGATTTTGAGGGAAAAAAAGAGTTTGAAGATGAGTTTAGGGTTAAGTGACTGGCACATAGAACACTAAGGGAAAAAGAATTACTGATTCAAAGAAGGATCTTAAATATAAGCCCCCCCGCCCCGAAAAAGTAGACTCACAGGTATAGAGAACACACAAGTGATTGCCAGTAGGGGTGTGTGGGAGGCACAAACTATTGGGTATAAGATTGGCTCAACAATGAATTGTGCAACATGAGAAATAGAGTCATTCTTGTACATGGAAACTAATTTTAAAAAATTGTATTAAATTTGTTTTTAAAAAGTGCCAAAAAAAGAATCCTGATATGCAAGAAATGAAAAGTCACCATAGTGTATTACATAACTCAGCTGTAATTGGCACATTGCATCATAGTAATGAAAGCATGGATTGATAAGTAAATGTACAACACGACCTTATTGAGAAGAGGGGTTGTGTATACGTGTTGATTGTGGTGAAAGAGGGTTCAAGTTTCATCTTCCACAGGATAAGACAACTGGTATCACTCAACCATGAGTAATCAATAAGCAGAAATTTGGAGACAAAAGTGGCTGTGTCTGCCTTATTTTTGACAAAGGAGGCAAGAATATACAATGGAGAAAAGAAAATCTCTTTAACAAGTGGTACTGGGAAAACTGGTCAATCACCTGTAAAGGAATGAAACCAGAGCACTTTCTAACACCATACACAAAAATAAACTCAGAATGGATTAAAGATGTAAGACCAGAAACTATAAAACTCCTAGAGGAAAACATAGACAAAACACTGACATAAATCACAGCAAGATCCTCTATGATCCACCTCCCAGAGTAATGGAAATAAAATCAGAAAAAAACAAACGGGACCTAATTTAAAAGCTTTTACACAACGAAGAAAACTATAAGCAAGGTGAAAAGATGGCCTTCAGAATGGGAGGAAAATGAGCAAATGAGGCAACTGACAATCTCAAAAACATACAAGCAGCTCATGCAGCTCAAAACCAGAAAAATAAATGACCCAATCAAAAAATGGGGCAAAGAACTAAACAGACATTTCTCCAAAGAAGACATACAGATGGCTAACAAACACATGAAAAGGTGCTCAACATCACTCATTATCAGAGAAATTCAAATCAAAACCACAATGAGGAACCATCTCACACCAGTCAGAATGGCTGCTATCAAAGAGTCTACGAATAAATGCTGGAGAGGATTCGGAGAAAAGGAATCCCTCTTACACTATTGGTCGGAATGAAACTAGTACAGCCACTATGGAGAACAGTGTGGAGATTCCTTTAAAAATTTGAAATAGAACTGCCATATGACCCAGGAATCCCACTGCTGGGCATACACAGCAAGGAGACCAGAACTGAAAGAGACACATGTACCCCAATGTTCATCGCAGCACTGTTTACAATAGCTAGGGTGTGGAAGCGACTAAACTGAACTGAACTGAACTGAACTGAACTGAAGGACATGGAAGCAACCTAGATGTCCACTGGCAGATGAATGGATAAGAAAGTTGTGGTATATATACATGATGGAAAATTACTCAACTATTAAAAAGAACGCATTTGAATCAGTTCTAATGAGGTGGATGAAACTAGAGCCTATTATACAGAGTGAAATAAGCTAGAAAGAAAAACACCAATACAGTATATTAATGCATATATATGGAATTTAGAAAGATGATAACGATGACCCTATATGCAAGATAGCAAAAGAGATACAGATAAAAGAACAGACTGCTGGACTCTGTGGGAGAAGGCGAGGGTGGGATGATTTGAGAGAATAGCATTGAAACATGTATATTATCATATGTGAAATAGATCACCAGTCCAAGTTCGATGCATGAAACAGAGCACTAAAAGCCAGTGCACTGCAACAACCAGAGGGATGAGATGAGGAGGGAGTTGGGAGGGGAGATTCAGAATGGGGGACATGTACATCTATGGCTGATTCATGTCAATGTATGGCAAAAACCACTACAATATTGTAAAGTAACTAGACTCCAATTAAAATTAAATTTAAAAAATAAAATGAAAAAAGTGGAGGTAACTTTAGAAAAAATTATGTTTCATTAAATATTAAATTCTAATTTTTTCAATTAAAAAAAGAGATGCAATTATTCATATTCAGTCTTCCCCATCTGACTGGCAGAGACAGAGAAAGACAAAGACACAAAATCTGTCCTCTTTGGTCTTTACCACCTGGAGTTTCCATTAAACAGCTGGATGTAGAGGATGTGACACCTCTGTGCCTCAGAAAGGAAACATTCTTCTCTCTGCACTAAAGCTATTCTTTCCCCTCTGCCTTTTACAATTCTTTTTTCACTTCGATCCCGGAGATAGCAAAAAGGTGACAGTGTTCACTAAATTAAATGAACCAGAGTTTACCAAAACACAAGGAGCAGAATGAAACTGAGGAGTTGTTAGTTAGTGTGGAATTTTGGAAAACAAGTAATGCTTCCCGATTCCACATTCAATAACCATCAAACCTTACAGCTAGAGGGTATAGAAATAATTACCTAGTATTGCCCCACTATTTACCAAAAACAGTAATAAAATTTTAAAAATGTTCAAGGTTTTCTTTAAGGCCCCTAAAATGGCACTCCCTAGCATTTTATGGCACCAAAAGAGATGATACAATTCTGGAACGTTGAATATTGTATAGTACCAAATGAATTCATCAGATTAATCAGATAAGTTAAAAGCATGACTTTGGCACAGTAACTCAATGCCTTAGTTTGGGGTAGGGCTCATCTCCTTTTTTTTTTGACAGGAGAATACATAGAGTTTCTCTGTTTCTTTTTTTGGTCTGTCTGTTCAAACTCAGTCAAAGCACCTCTTACACAAAAGAGTAAACAAACAATTAAAAAAAACTTATTACTGAAGAAAGAAAAATCTCATAGCATCTCAGAACTCAGTCTTCTCCTTTGTAGATAAACACTTAATTTTTTTTTTTTCTTTTTTGCCTATGGGCTTCCCTGGTGGCTCAAATATTAAAGAATCCACATTCAATGCAGGAGACCTGGTTTTGATCCCTGGGTTAGGAAGATCCTCTGCAGAAGGGAACAGCTAGCCACTCTGGTATTCTTTGTGGCCTGGGGAATTCCATGGACAGAGGAGCCTGGCAGGCTACAGCCCAAGGGTTCACAAAGAGTTGGACATGACTGAGCAACTTTCACACACACACACACACACACACACACACAATCTGTGTAAGAGAATCACACAGGTCAAACTTCCTACATTTTAGTAAACAACATAATGGAAAGGTCTGTCTCAAAAGAAACATCTGAGAATGCTGATTAAAGCATATGTGGGAGCACATGTATTTGTTACTTAAAAGATCCTGAAGCGGCCATGCTGGAAATCTAAGTGCCCAGCGACTGCGGAAAGCAGAGAAGATCACACATATTCAACCACAATGAGGAGATTAGAGGGAACGCAAGGTCATGTCCCATCTCTCAGTCATTCTTCCCATTCTATGGAAATATTACTTATATTTAACCCAACAGAGTTAAAGGGAAAAAAAAAGATGTAAAACCCCAGCTGATTCTTCTTCTCAAGCAATTTCCTTGGTGCTTATTCTGGCTCAGAAGACCACATGGTACATAGCTAAATGAGTTTCCCAGTCCATATGAAGACTGATGGAGAAGAATTAGATATTAGAATTGATTGAAGGGCAAAAGCCATGAAAACAGTTTCCTGAATTCCTGTTGAGATAATAAATGATTTCTACACAATTATCTCTTTGGATGACCCTGCTTCATTCACAAATGGAAAATCAAAATGGACCACATCATCAAGAAAGAGAAAAACAAAAGAAGGAGAATATGAGCAATTCTTTTGGAAGTTAAATTTTCTCTTTTTCCAGAGCCAGCAACTCTACTTGAAACATGTCTATTTCATTCTTAAACCTCTGCATATCCTTCTCTAATTCTTCATTTACATACACTTCAATGTGCTGTAACTGTTAGGTGGAGAAGAATTCCCACTTTCTAATTCAGGTTCCATGCTTTTATTATCACTAGCGCTGCAATTATCTGCATGCAGTGGCTTCTGGAACCAGTCCTGTACTGCTTTATTTTTCAGATCAGTATTTTAACAACAGCAAGGGGAACGTGAATTTTTATTTGAATTCGATGTTTCATCTTTTTATTTATTTATNCACCAGTCCAAGTTCGATGCATGAAACAGGGCACTCAAAGCCAGTGCACTGGGACAACCCAGAGGGATGAGATGGGGAGGGAGTTGGCAGGGGAGATTCAGAATGGGGGACACGTACCTCTATGGCTGGTTCATGTCAATGTATGGCAAAAACCACTACAATATTGTAAAGTAACTAGCCTCCAATTAAAATTAAATTTAAAAAATAAAATGAAAAAAGTGGAGGTAACTTTAGAAAAAATTGTTTCATTAAATATTAAATTCTAATTTTGTCAATTAAAGTGGCTGTGTCTGGAAAGTGAGAAAGAGGTGAGGTGGGGCATGGGACCCCTGTTACACTTTGTTTGGGCTGTGGGAATCACTGTTTTTGTATAAAGTTTTTTAGGCATGTTTGACTTTTTAGGGTTCTACTTGTATTCCATCGTCAAGTGGTTCTCCTCTGAGGATGGCTTCAGAAGCTAGTCCCAGATTCTTGACCCAACCTAGAATTCAACTTGCTCATTTGTAGAAAAACACTTGAAAACCTCGAGGTGATCGTTAGGCCCCTTGCTCTGTATTTCTGCGATGCCAAGTCATCTTGTCTAGAGAACATCTGGTGTTTACTTCAGCAGGACATATGCTAAAAATTAGAACAAAACAGAGAAGATTAACTAACACGGCTCCTGCACAAGGATGACACAAATTCATGAAGCATTACATATTTTTGAGTAAAATGTTTCTCTGAGTTCAAAAAATATATGTATAAAGAGAGATTACATCTGAAGGGCTCACTTTAAATTAAGCCTTCATAATCACTGACTTTATGTGAAAAGAAATCCACAGGCTCTCAAACTGAAATCAGCAGTTCTTAAAAGTACTTCTTTCTTCAGTAAATGCATGCTTCCAAATTTCAAAGATTTGGAAGAGAAGTGGGTTTGGTTTTAATTGTGGTAAAATAAATATAAAATGTGTCATCTTAATCATTTTTAAATGTACAGTTCAATAGTGTTGGAAGAAAAGTCATTTTTTAATATTTGTGTATGTGTGTGTGTGTGTGCGTATGTGCACAGAAATTAGCTCAGACCTGGAAATATTTGGGTCATGATCTACATCAAGTATGTATTGTTCTTCAGTTCATATTAGTTTGACAGAATGAAGTTAGTAACATTATAAACTTTCAAATATTTCCAGTGGAGGTAAAATCAGAACCAATGACAACTGTTTAAAATATTCAAGAAGTTAACTCATTTTTTTCACCCACTTAGCAGCGAAGAACCATGGGAAATGAAAATTCAAAGTACTGCAACTAAATCTGAGAAATCCCAAATAATTGTCCATTGTTTCTTGAGAGACAGACAAGACATCACCAGTGTAAGCACCAGGAAACACCCACGTTACCATCTTGGATATATTCTTTTCTCACTGGATAAAAAGTTAGGCACCCAGCTTTTGTATACAATATCTAGAATTGTGCACAGGCCCCCTCCACACTGCTCTGAAAATGAACTTTTGTTTTATGCAAATATAGGCGAATGAAAATGAACAAAAGGCGCACATTTTAAGGCTGAAAGCATTCATCTGAAAATGAAAAGTGGATTTTTTTTCTGTTAGGAGACCAGCCATGTTTTGCAGTGGGCCGGCTCGGGGCAGACCTGAGCCCTCAGGAGTCCCCTCTTGGCAAGTGACTGTCCACTGGCAAGGACTTTCTAAATCCTTTTGTTGAAGGTCCCGATGTGGCTCTCCTGCAGGAATAAACAGGAAAAAGCCGAGCTGTCTCTGATTCCTCCAGCCCCATGTGGGTGGTGAGGGCCAGCTCCTCCCCACAAGACTTTTTTTAAAAAATATATTTATGTATTTATTCTGGCTGCACTGCATCTTTTAGTTTCGGCATGTAGGATTCAGTTCCCTAGCCACGGACCGATCCTGGGCCCATTGCACTGGAGTCCTACCCACCGGACCACCAGGAAAGTTTCTGCAGATCCTTCATTTTGTTATTTAAAAAAAAATTTTTGGCCTCATTGAGAGGCACGTGGAATCTTAGTTCCCTGGCCAGGGATCAAACTCGTACCCCTGCATTGCAGCAGAATCTTAACTGCTGGGTTGCCAGGGGAGTCCTGAATCCTTTATTTAAAAAAAAAAATGTATTTTATTTACCGTTGACTTACAATGTTGTGTTATTTTCTGTTGTACAGCAAAGTGACTCAGTTATACATACTGTATATTCTTTTTCATCTTCTTTTCCATTATGGTTTATTACAGGATATTGAATGTAATTCCCTGTTCTACACAGAGGGACCTTGTTTATCCATCCTGTATATAATAGTTTGAATAGTTTGCATACGTCAGTTCTAAACTCCCACTCAGTCCCTCCCCACTCACCCCTGGCAAATACAAGTTTGTTCTCTGTGTCTGTGAGTCTGTTTCTGTTTCATAAATAAGTTCATTTATGTCGTTTGTAGATCCCACATATAAGTGACATCACACGATATTTGTCTTTCTGATTTACTTCAGTTGGTATGGTCATCTCTAAGTCCGTCCAGGTTGCTGCTGCAGACCCTTTAACTAAACTTTCACAGAGGAAGGAGGGCTAGAGATCCCTGCTTAGGAGGCCTGATGAAAAGATGCTTGGTTATTTAGGAATGTTGGGGTCTTGATTCCTGAGTCTGGACACAGAGACAACCATCAAAGACCCTTCCTACTCCACCCCCCACAACACACACACACATTCCAACTTCACTCTGATATCCAACAATCATTCCATTGAGAGCTCTGCAGCCGGCAGCTCCAGCACCGCGTCTTCATGGCCCCAGCCCAGAGCGATGGCACGTCCGCCCTGTCCAGCTCATCCTTGCTTCTCCACTCTTCACTCTGTCCATTTCCCCCAAGGGACTCTTGCATCCATCCCTTGAACTTGGATGTTCCCATTGTTCTCCCAGCAAAACGTGCTTTCTGACATGTACCCTCATGATTTTAATGCAACTGTTGATAAACCCCCAATCTGCTTTTTCAACCCCACCTCTCCCATAAATTTCTAACTCATATATCCAACTGCTTGCAGGCCATTTACACTTGAAAACCCCATAGGCAACTGCAATTCAACACATCCAAAAGTGAACTGAAAAAACCCCCAGTGATTAAAGTCCACAACAGCTTACTTGAAGTCCTTGGGAACCAATGTTTTATGGAATCTTGAGTTTTTCAGAATTTAGAAAAGATAATACGCAGTATTCAAGAAACAGCACCAGTGAGGTCTGTGCCATAACCTTGTGATCAAACATGGTTTTTCTCTTCAGCAAAATGTACCACTATTCACATTCAGTGGAATACAAAGGCTGAAAAAATTCTTATGTCAGTTGAGTATCTCCAGCACTTCCAGTTCTAAGAACTGATTCTACTAAAATACACCCATGTGCAAAAATGTATTTTGTAGAAAGATGCTCACAGCATGAGGGAAGAGAATCCTTGGTATGTTTGAAAAACAGAAAGGTTCTTTTGTCAAAAGAGCTGCACCAAACTTACAAAAAAAACCCCACAACTTTTAGAACTTTTAAAATATTTTTATTTATTTGTTTGTTTTTAGTTGCAGCATGTGGGATTTAGTTCCTGACCAGGGATTGAACTCAGGCGCCCTGCACTGGAACCATGGAGTCTTAACCACTGGACCTCCAGGGAAGTCCCTAAAGTTTTTTACACAGTAAAGTTGTAAATAAGTGATTATTAAATTTTGTCACCTGTGACATTAAAGGGCTAATATCCCTAATACACATGGAGCTCTTTAAAATTAACAAGAAGGAAAAAGATGAAAACAGAAAGAAAATAGACCGAGCATAGGAATAGACCATTCAAACATAACGCTTTTAAATGTTCATCCATACTATTTGCAAATTGCAAAGCAATGCAACTTGCAATAGTAAGATTTTCTGTTTATCAGATGAGCAAAAATGAAAAACAAGTTAGCAAAGGTATAGAGAAATAGACACATATATTAGTGAGTTAATATTTGGAAAAATGTTAGGACACTTACCTAATTAGCATGCAGGAAACTTCATATAAGTGCTTGTTATACAGATATCGCTGGAAGTTTTTATTTATTTTGGCTGTGCTGGGTCTTCATTCCTGCCTGCGGGCTTTCTCTAGCTGCAGCAGACAGGTGTGACTCTGTAGTTGTGGTGTGAGGGCTTCTCTTGTTGCAGAGTGTGGGCTCAGTAGTTGTGGCTCATAGACTTAGTTGCCCCCAGAAAGTATCTATTGGCATAAACTTTTTCAAAAACAACTTAGTAAAAAATCAACATCTACTACAATTTTAAATATATATGTCCTATTCTCCAGTACTTGCAGTTCTAAGAGCTGATTCTACTAAAATTCTGCTGCTGCTGCTGCTGCTAAGTCGCTTCAGTCGTGTCCGATTCTGTGCGACCCCATAGACAGCAGCCCATCAGGCTCCACCGTCCCTGGGATTCTCCAGGCAAGAACACTGGAGTGGGTTGCCACTTCCTTCTCCAATGCATGAAAGTGAAAAGTGAAAATGAAGTTGCTCAGTCGTGTCTGACTCAGTGACCCCATGGGCTGCAGCCCACCAGGCTCCTCCATCCATGGGATTTTCCAGGCAAGAGTACTGGAGTGGGGTGCCATTGCCTTCTCCTACTAAAATACACCCATGTGCAAAAATGTGTTTTGTAGGAAGATGTTCACAGCATGAGAGAGGAGAATCCTTGGCATGTTTGGAAAGCAGAAGGGTTCTGTGCTGGAGGGTAATGAGCCAGAGAGGAGAGAGGAGGGGAGGGAAGGGCCCGGCCCCACGTGTTGTGAAGTTGTGCTATGTGCTTAGTCACCCAGTCGTGTCTGACTCTTACAACCCATAGGCTGTAGCCTGCCAGGCCCCTCTGAGGATGGGATTCTCCAGGCAAGAGTACGGGAGTGGGCTGCCGTTGCCTTCTCCAGGGGACCTTCCCGACCCAGGGATCACAGCCAGGTCTGCATTGCAGTCAGACTCTACTGACTGCGCTAAGAGGGAGAAGTTGACCTCCTGTTAACCTCCCATCAAGTGATGTGGGTAATGTCTTTTGCCCTTGCTGCTGCTGCTGCTGCTAAGTCGCTTCAGTCGTGTCCGACTCTGTGCGACCCCATAGACGGCAGCCCACCCGGCTCCGCCATCCCTGGATTCTCCAGGCAAGAACACTGGAGTGGGTTGCCATTTCCTTCTCCAATGCATGAAAGTGAAAAGTGAAAGTGAAGTTGCTCAGTCGTGTCCGACTCTTAGCGACCCCACGGACTGTGGCCCAACAGGCTTCTCCGTCCATAGGATTTTCCAGGCAAGAGTACTGGAGTGTTGCCTTCTCCGCTCTTGCCCTTAAACCTGGGAAAATCATTAGGACAATCCCCACCAATACAGTCTGGCAGAAGTGACACTCTGTAACTTCTGAACTTAGGCCATGCACTTCTGCCTTGTCTCATTGGGACACTTGGTATTAATAAAAGCCAGCCACCATGCTGTAAGGAGGCCAGGCCTCCAAATGGAAAGGAGTTGTGTGGGTTTCTGGTCAAGCACGCAAGCTAGGATATCAGGCAACAGCCAGCATCAACCACCAGACTGAGTGTAAGTCTTCAAGTGATTTCGGCTCCCACTCCAGTGTCCAACTTTCCCATATAAGCAAGCGTGGGAGCGAGCTATCCCCACCCAAAGTGCAGGTTTGTGAGCAAAATAAATGATTATTCATCTAATAGCTATTGTAGGCGTCTGTGTTTGAGATGATCTGCTGCCCAGCAACAGATAACCAGAATACCCACTGAATTGGGTGTTTGTTTTTTTTTTTCACAAAGATCCTTCATGATCCATATGCACATCTCAATGTGAGAAGTGTTGGTTTATGTAAAATTGTGTGACATGACCCAGGGAACCCTTCTCAGTGTGGCAGCCTGGATGGGAGAGGCAACTGGGGGAGAATGGATCCGTGTATATGTATGGCTGAGTCCCTTCACTGTCCACCTGAAACTATTACGATGACACTGCTAATTGGCCATACTCCAAAATAACATAAAAAGTTAAAAAATTTTTTTAATTGTGTAACAGAAATTTTTCTACTGCCCTCAACAGCAGTGATTGCAAATTATGAAAAATTGCATAATGAATGAAAATGCTATTTAGAGTAATTCTTTCCAGAAAACTGGATAACAGTTTTCTGTGAAACCTGCTGTGTTCTCTAGGTATGAGAACTTGTCCAAAGCTTGGGTCAGACTTATAGTTGGCAGGTAGTAGGTTGCCATGAGAGAGAAAAAAATGGCAAAATAATTGAGGCAAGTCAAGAGATTTTAGGGGCCAAGCATCCTGAAATGTTGTAGAGATGAGTGATGAGGGTACATGACTAATATCTAGTAAATTCACTGTATTTCAGAACACTAATCATCTTAATAGCAGATGGCTTTGAAATCTTTCAAAAACAAATGGTATCATGCTACCAAATTAAGTGCAGATGAATACATGCAGGTGTTTGCTATTATTAAAGCATCACCACAAAGCTGTCATTCAGATCCTCCTCCTGGGGTGAAGTTTGAAAGCATGTTAGCTCCAGATCTATGGTTTCATATCGTAGTATGGAGGGGAAGCTTTCCTAACTACTAGTAAATGTGGTTAATCATATCATGCTTCAGGTCTTCATTCACTTTAGTTAACTGTTCTAAATTCTAAATCAACCCAAATTATGAAGATTGATGAATATCATCAGCCTCCACACCATCTCAAACAACTGGATATTTGAGAGAATCTGAATTTTTCCATGAATTTTCATCTCCAAAATTCCAGACATTTGGCAGTCAGTGGGCACAGCCAGGTCATGTAGCATTTTCTTTTTACTCTCTCAGCCTCATCTGCCTGCATGCAAGAGACTATTCCGGCAAAGTATGGTCCTGCAGCTATAGTTATATTAAGTGCAGCTTGCCTAATTCATTTTCCAGTTATTAAAAATAACTTACTAATAACTGTTCTTAGTAACAACAACAAGAAACATAAATAAATTCTGGCTAATTTAGGCAGAAAAGAATTTATTGGAAGGCTAAAGGGGGCACCTGAACACAGTAGGAGGAGGAAACCAGCTGGAGAAAGGGCAGGGATGAAGCTAATCCCGCCCCACCCACTTCCCCACCCACAGTACCATCACCTCACTAAAACCATCTTCCCAAAGACCTACCCTTCCTGTAGCACCACCTCCGGAGCCAAAGCCCTCTTGACTTCCATATGTGAAAGTAGATAGGGGAGCCACAGACTGCCCTCCTCCTTCTCCCACAGCAAAAAAGGTTATTCCCCATAAGAATACTGGGATGTTATAAGGAATCGGGGTGATGTTGGACATCCAAAAGCCTACATATGTCTGCTATAAATAATATGCAGGGTTTATTTCAATTATAAAATAATTCATGTTCATTGTGGAAAATGCATAGTATTATCTTTTTTTTTCCTCCCTAAAATTGGAATTCTGTTGAATGTACTATTTATAACCAACTGTTTTTCACCTAACAATGCACTGTGATCATTTTCCATGTCACTGACTGTTCATCTGCAATGTGATTTTCAATGTTGGGATGGTCTTTCTTCTCTAATATTAATTTTACCTGGAGAAGGAAATGGCAACCCACTCCAGTACTCTTGCCTGGAAAATCCCATGGATGGAGTAGCCTAGTAGGCTACAGTTCATGGGGTCGCAAAGAGTCAGACACGACTGAGCGACTTCACACACACACACACACACACACACACACACACACACACGTAACACTTTAAAAAAATAATAATAATAAAAAAATAAATTAAAAAGAATAAAAAAAAATTAAAATCACACTGCCCCTAAAATATCCCCAGATTTGGTGAAAATGTGCCCATTCACTTTCCCATGACTTAATTTTTTTATGAGCTTTTTGCTTTTTTAAACAATTATTCAAAAAAGTCCATTTTTTGGTACTGATGAACCTATTTGCAAGACAGGAAAAGAGATGCAGATGCAGAGAATGACCTGTGGACAAAAGAAGGGAAGGAGAAAATGGAACACATGGAAAGAGTAGCTCTGACATGTATATCCTTGTATATACGTGTAAAATAGAGAGCTGGTGAGAAGCTGCACAGGGAGCTAACCTGGTGCTCCGTGATGGCCCAGGGGTGGGAGGGAGGCTCCAGAGGGAGGGGCCATATGTACAGGCATAGCTGACTCACTTTGTCAGAAACCAACACAACATTGTAAAGCAATGATCCTCCAATTTAAAGTAAATTTTTAACAACTTTACAGAAAAAAAAAAAAGCTCCATTTTAAAATTTAGCTTTCGGTGACAATCCATAATGGAAAAAATATGAAAAAGAACATCTATGTATACATATATATTAATATATATATCTGAGTCACTTTGCTGTGCAGAAGAAATTAACACAACATTGTAAATCAACTATACTCCAATAAAATCTAGAGAAAAAAAAGACATTTAAATTTAGCTTCCTGAGTCTGTGCTTGTACCCTCAACACTTTCCTAATGATTTTCTGCTCCTCAGTAAGAAGAGGACACTTGATCCTGTCACGGACACACTTAACAACCGTGGAGGCGCCAATGGCCCAGATGACGTGGATTTTTGTTTTCAGCATCTCCATGGGATGCTTGCTCACAGCATGAACCCCTAGGACTTGACCTGGGCACAGGCCACATGTGGACTTTGGTGTCGCCCCTCTCTTCTTGGTATAAAAGTAAACGATTCTAATACCAGGGGGCAGGGCAGACTCATTTGATTAGAGCCTGTGTCTTAAGTCAGCCTACGATGGTGTGCCAAGTGTAACCATTTTCGCTGCCTCTATCCCCAGAAGAGGAAAAGAAATAGAAAATTTTATTCATGGAGGTTAGAAAGAATTCTCTATGTATTAAGAATATTAGCCCTAGTCCTCTGCCATCTATATTGCAGATACCACCCATTATCTTCAGGTGCCTGTTTGCTTTATTTGTGGTATTTTTTTTAAACTTGAAAATGTTTTTCCCTTTTTTATAGCAAAATCTAGCAAACTTTGTCATTATGTTTTTTTTTTTTTCCCTTTGGAATTATATATAGAAGTCTCTTCTGCTCTAAGTAGGCTAATAATCATACATAATAACCATTTCTCTTAGGAATTCCCTGGCAGGCCAGGGGTTAGGACTCTGCACTTGTTACTGCTAAGGGCCTCAGTTCAGTCCCTGTTCAGGGAACTAAGATCTTACAAGGAGCATGGCAAAAAAAAAAAAAAAGCAATAAAGCCATAATCATCTCTCTGTGGAATTATCTTGAGTTGGGATTTAAAAAAAGAAAACTTAGCTTTTCAATGTAAAATCAAGGTGGTACATAGAATCCCTCCATAATAGTGCTACAAGGGTGCCAGCTTAGCTTGGCCATGATTCCAGGGCAAACAAACCACTCCCAGACTGGGGTGTCAAGATTCTTGACTCTGGGAGGGAAGAAGGAACTATCACCTCTGTTTCTTCTCCAGATCCTACAGACAGCAGAACATCTAACCCTGCAGGTACTGTAATAAAAAGTGGGGCCTAGCTGCTCCCTGCTTAAAAGCCAAAGAAGAGGCAAGGCTGGTGGAAAGGAAAGCTTGCTTTATTTTGGATGCTGGCAACCTGGTGAGGCAGGGGAGCTTGCCGAAGGCTGACTCCCACCGCCTGACAACCAGTGGGCAAGAGCTTTTATAGGTGGAGGGAGGGGGCTCCATGTAGAAACAGCACAGTCAGTGGTGATGATCATCTTGAAATTGGTCATCAGTGGTCTGACCAGTTTCTTCTTGATCATTTTAAGCACAGCAAATCTTTAGTTCCCGGGTCGGATTGTTCCCATTTCTTTGAGGCCAATTCTCAGAACTGTTGCAGCTTATGTCGTGGCTACAGTCTGATCATAGTATAGTTAACTTCTTCCACCTGCTGGAGGTTTCAGTGTCTGTAGGACAGCTCACAGGATATGGCGCAGAATATTATCTATAGCCTTTAAGGAGGAAAGAAAGGCCCTTGACTTTGCTTACCGGTCAAAGTATTATTGTTTGTCCTATTCAACTGCTTTTCTTTGGTTTTGTGTTTTCTCACTTTTCTGATTAAACATAGTCTTTGGCTAAAGTGAAAGGGAGCCTGAAACATGGAGGGCCAGGACTACAGGGTTCTGCTCTGTTTCAATACTACTTCAGTTCCTTGGGGTCAATAACCTGGAATATATCCTGGCATTATTGTAGGCAATAAGGAGGTATCTTTGTATCAATGTGTATACTCAGAGAATTTTCCTCATTACATTTCTAAGAACTGAAAAGCAACAACAAAAATTAAATAGATTCAGGACTTCCCTGCTGGTCCAGGGAAATTAAGAATCTGCCTTTCAATGCAGGGGACACAGGCTCAATCCCTGGTTGGGGAACTGAGATGCCATGTGTGGCAGAGCAACAAAGATCCCAAGAGCTGAAACTAAGACCTGACAGAGTCAAATAAGTAAATAAATAAATTTTAAAAATTAAAAAAAATTAAATAGCTGTAAAGCAGTCATGCAGGGGACACAGGCTCAATCCCTGGTTGGGGAACTGAGATGCCATGTGTGGCAGAGCAACAAAGATCCCAAGAGCTGAAACTAAGACCTGACAGAGTCAAATAAGTAAATAAATAAATTTTAAAAATTAAAAAAAATTAAATAGCTGTAAAGCAGTCCTCAACAGTGGTAGAAAACTAGCTAAGGAAGAAAAAGGCAAAAAACCACAAAACACAACTCACCCAAAGGAAATATACATTAAAACATGGAGTTGTCTATACATATGAATGAGAATTGTTTAGGATGACAGGATTTGCATCATAAAATTAGTTTACCAGTGATTTGTAATAAATTCTAAGTATTCATTGAATTCCCATGAATTCCAAGTAAAGGGTCCTGCTTCCAATTTCTTGGAAGAAAACCTGGATCCTATAAGAAGATGGGAGGCATATTAGACGCTTATTTTGAGCCTCTGGTCTCCCAAAATACACAAGCAAATCAAATTTGGTTTTGGGGTTTTTTAAATTATTATTTTGGTTAGCTAGGTCTTTGTTGGTTCACGTGGCCTTTCTGTGTTGTGGTGAGCGGGGGGCTGCCCTCTAAGTGTGGAGTGTGGGCTTCCCGCTGCACTGGCTTCTCTTGTTGCAGACCACCAGCTCCAGGCTGTTGGCTCAGTCGTTGTGGCACACGGGCTTAGTTACCCTGAGATACGTGGAATCTTCCCAGACCCGGGATTGAACACGTAGCCTCTCCACTGGCAGGTGGGTTCTTAACTACTGGACCCCTAGGGAATTCCAAATCAACTTTGTTTTGATTCTATATTGAGCATGCTAATTGTCTGGATACAGCTACATCTTATAGAAATCACAGCAAATACAATTTGTCCCCTGCAGAACTTGTTGGAACCTCCCTCTGTTGTGGAGATTCCTGGGTGGCTCAGATAGTAAAGAATCCACCTGCCAAGCAGGTGAGCCAGGTTTGAGCCCTGGATTGGGAAGATCCCCTGGAGAAGGAAACGGCAACTCACTCCAATATTCTTGCCTTGGAAATCCCATGGACAGAGGAGCCTGGCAAGCGACAGTCCATGGGGTCACAAAAGAATTAGACACAAGTTAGGGACAGACTTTCTCTCTGTTGTATTCGAAAAAATAAAGTTACAGCAGCAGTTGAGGTTATGTGGTGACAGGAGGCATGGTAATCAGATGCTAATTAGAATTCAGTGAACTATTAGGGCAATCATTGCAGGAAACTCCCACTCAACACTATACATAAGTTAAAAACGCCCAAGGGTAGCAATTAACTTCTGGAAATAGTAGCAGGTATGCGTACTTGAATTGAAGTTAATCAGCGCATCTCTATTACCTACACAGTTTACAGAGACTACAGCTTGATATTTTAATGGAGTGATATCAGTCTGGTGTTTATACCCAGGAGTGTGGATTTATACATTTAAAAATATCTTTTATTTTGATTGTAAAACTGCTGCTAAAGAAAATTGGCTTCGACAAGACATTCTTTTGATATTGGACTCTCCTCTCTTTTTTCCTTGGAGATTATTTAGGCTTTTTATCAGGGAGAGGTACTTAGGTAACCTGCAAACACAAGGCATAAACAGATCTCAAAGTAGTATTGACCTTATAGACCAGGAGTGTGGATTTATACATTTAAAAATATCTTTTATTTTGATTGTAAAACTGCTGCTAAAGAAAATTGGCTTCGACAAGACATTCTTTTGATATTGGACTCTCCTCTCTTTTTTCCTTGGAGATTATTTAGGCTTTTTATCAGGGAGAGGTACTTAGGTAACCTGCAAACACAAGGCATAAACAGATCTCAAAGTAGTATTGACCTTATAGGGACCTTCACTTTGTGGAGACTTGTGTCAGATCTTTTAAACGAGTCAAAGGAAACTTGGAAAAATGATTCTTTTCTGCCTTAAATTGCAATTGAAAACCTTATTTGAACCATGGAAAAATTAGAGAAACAGTCCAGAACATAGCCAAATAACATAGTCTAGACTTTACCTCAGAGAAGGCAATGGCAACCCAGTCCAGTGTTCTTGCCTGGAAAATCCCATGGACAGAGGAGCCTGGTGGGCTGCCATCTATGGGGTCGCACAGAGTTGGACACGACTGAAGCGGCTTAGCAGCAGCAGCAGCAGACTTTACTTGCCTACAGGATGCTGTAATTGCTGGATCTTGACTTACAATTTGCATTTAAAAAGATGCAAGACAACAACTACACAGTCTGTCTATTTATAGATAAAAAATAATACCCAGTCATTTCATCTAGTGGAGAAAAGTTTGGTTTCTTCACATTCAACCCAGAAGATGTTCAAACATATGGCAGAAATCACGTGACATTTTAACAGTTTTATTTGCCTGATACTGTATGTATTTATCTATTTGGGGGCATTTGTACATGAGAACATAAATATTACTTTATTGCACCAACCCCAGAGTATTAGTTACTTATTGCTGTTTAACAAATTGCCTCCATAGTGGCTTGTATAAATAAAAATGCTGCTTCTTTCAGTTTTTGTGGAGCAGGAATCTAGGCACAGTTGAGCTGAGCTGCATGAAGCTGCAGGTGAGCAGTCAGCTAGGTCTGGGTTCTTATCTAAAGACTAGACCTGGAGGGTAGAAGCCACTTCTAAGCTCACACACCTGGTTATTATCAGTCTCAGGAAATCAACTTTCAATCTTACTCACCTGAGCCTCTCCATAGGGGCTGACGGACAACATGGTCGCCAGCTTCTGCTAGGGAACCAGGCAAGAGACAGGCAGCAAAAGTTGGGGCCACCAAGATGGAATCTGCAGTCCTTCATCACCCAGGCTCGGAACTGACACCATCGACTCCACCAGACTGTCTTCTCCAGAGGTGAGTCACTCAATCCAGCCCACATGGAAGGGAGGGCATCATAGAACAATGCAATACCAGGAGGCAGAGATCAGAGGGGGAGGACTTCAGAGGCTCTTTCCATGATCAGAATCAGTCCATGCGGATCTTATGGAGAGGAAGCAGCTGAAGGTGCTGTTGTTTTTGTCTGCCTGCCATCTGTTTGGGAAGTGCCTCCTTGCTCCTCAGTCTCTGTGGCTCTGGAGACTGAAAGCTCGCCTCACCCTCGCTCTTGGGGTTGGGCAGCCACGGTGTCCCCAGCCTGGTCGGTAACAAGCTGCATCTCCGTGGCCAGAATGACTAGTTTGGGGATGAGACACACAGAGCCCTTTTTCAGGAATTGACACAGGTGCTGGCAGAAACCAGGCCTCCTAGGATCACAGGTGCTGTGAAACGTGGGAAACTGGAATTCTTCCGTCTCTTGTGTCTATGTATAGGACTCCTTTGCTCCATGTGAAAAAATTCTTAGAATAAAACAGAGCTGAGAGGGGCAGAGTGAGTTAAACACACCAAGTCCTCGTACATCTCCTACCCCTCTGAGCCCAGCTCTGCCTAAAGTCAGGCTTGCCTTTCCTTTTGCTGTTTCATCTGGCTGCGCTGCATCATGGGGGCTCTTAATTGTGGGATTGAGTTTTCTGAGTAGTGATTGAACGTGGACCCCCTGCATGGGGGACCACCTTAACCCCGGGACCACCAGGAAGCCTTTTCTTAGATAGCTTTGAATCTGGTTTTTAATCACTTTCATCACAGCAACAACTACAAAATAGTTCTAATATATCCAGATGCTATGGATGTGGTCGCCAATACACCATATTCCCTTAATAAAACCATCATAGCAGTGGCTTTCATGAAGTTGTCTAAATGCATTTAGTATATTTAAATTTTTTAACCTTATCAGCATAATGCTTAGAAAACCAAGCTCCATATGTTTCCTATTGTTTGAACTACTTCCTTTATTCACCTTAAATTTACTTTTCTCAAGATTCAGGAAACGTTCCATTTAAGTTCCCTAAGAACAGGGACAGATGCTTTCCTAATTATTATTTCCTGCCTAATGTGCAGCACAATAGCTGGCCACACAACAGATCCTCAGCAATTGTTAAGTGAATCTTTTAAGTATCCTTTTGATTATTGTTCCATAAGGTCAAGACTTGAGTTGGGGACCTCCCTGGCAGTCCAGTGGTTAAGACTCTGCTCCCAATGCACGGGCATGAGTTTGATCCCTGGGAACTAAGATCCCACTTGCTGAATGGTGTGGTCAGATAAATAAATAAATACATAAACAAAATAAAAAACAAGGCTTTATTTTTGCCCATATGAAAACCAGTTCAGTATTTTCATGTTAACTTCAGGTTATTCCTATATACTTGGGCTTTTCATAATCACTGCTGTAAACAATTCACAAAACCATTAAGTGAGACTAATCATAGAGGAATGCCAATGTTTATACTTCTTCCCTCAAGAAGTGCTCCTGAACCCTAAACCATTGTTTCTTGTCTCTAAGCAACTTCCCTCTGCTTCACCCCTAGTCTCCATCACACCATGGTGACTCAATTTCTAAAATAGCCTTTTGTGTGAAACTTTGTGAAAGGCTTTTTGAAAATCTTAATGGACGCCATTCATGAGCTTCTGTACATAGGCGTATGTGCCTCCTACAAGAGATTTATTAGCTCTGTGAGGCTGGTTTCCTCTCAGAAGACCATATAGGCCCCTCCAGCTCCTTCCTTGTCTCCCCAGGTGCATAAGTGTGCGTGCACTTGTCTTTTGGGGAGCAGGGCTTAGCTCTTCTCTGTGGATCTGTTTTGATGGGTTTTCAATATGTGGAAGGTATTGTAGAATAATGTAGGGTGGAGACTGCCAGAGTCAAACTCTCCTGAAAGAGATGAGTAACTTTGGTTTAGTTAGCATGCTGAGGTCAAAAACAGGGAAATAGGGGCTCTGGTATGGTTAATATGGGCTGAAAACAGGAAGTTAGGTTAGAGACACGGGAAGTTGGTGGTTGTCAGCCAAGGGTCAGGAATGTCACGGGTCCTTTAGGAATCTGACAGTGTCATTGGTTTCCTCTCTCTTCAGATTCCCTCTGCTCTTGATCTCTGCGCATCATGCTTCCATCCTGCCTTGGAAAATACTCCTTCTCAGTCCTTCCTGGAGGCGCTTTTGTCTCTTTAATGTGATTGTTCTCCATCTTTGGTCTTATTATGTCTCCGTCTGCATGTTGCCATCGTCACCTTCACATCCTCCGTTGGATTTAGGGAGTCTATTTTATAGGCTGATAGAAATGTAAGTCATAGTAATTATAAATGTGTGAATTTGGGTCACACAGCTCTTCTCTGTGCTCCAGATGAGTCTATTCACCTCCCTAGAGGACCCATCCATGTCAATAGCCCACAGATGTTCCAAACTGTGTCAGAAATCAAAGAACATCTGAACATGTCCAAGATCATATGCAAGGTCTGTACATAATTTAAGGCCGTTTTTCCTCCCTTGGCAATGCTTTGGGATCTTAATTCCCCTACCAGAGATTGAACCCATGTGCAACGGCATCCCACTCCAACACTCTTGCCTGGAAAATCCCATGGACGGAGGAGCCTGGTAGGCTGCAGTCCATGGGGTCGTGAAGAGTTGGACATGACTGAGCGACTTCACTTTCACTTTTCACTTTCATGCGTTGGAGAAGGAAATGGCGACCCACTCCACTGTTCTTGCCTGGAGAATCCCAGGGACGGGGGAGCCTGGTGGGCTGCCGCCTATGGGGTCGCACAGAGTCGGACACGACTGAAGTGACTTAGCAGCAGCAGCAGCTGTGAAGTAGAAGGACAGAGTCCTAACCACTGGACTGCAGGAGAATTTCCAAGGCCTGTTTCACTAGAGATGACCAAAAATAAACAAAAAAACCCTACTATAGTTCACAGAATCTAAGGAGAATCTGGACAGGATGGGGTACAGCTAGGTTCAGAAAGACCTGGAACCAGAACCTAAAATCCTGGTGACTGCTCTCCAAATTATACCTCTGTACCTCCCACCCCCACCACACCCCCAGTTATCTGTTTCTTATCTCCTTTTGATGTGGACTAAATTCTTCTGCTTCTCAGTTGACCTGGTGGGAAACAATAAAGATTTCCATTTTCCCTGTTTTAGTCATGCAGAGAGAGACTGACCTGATTCTTTCTGGGTTTTCAATTCAAAACCCTAAAGAAGAAAGTCATTGACTCGGCCATGGTCAAAGTGCCCACCCATCAGCTGATCAGCTTTGGCCTCACATGTGTGTGTATGTAATTCGAAGTTGTCCTGTAGTTCACTGATGCTCTGGTCATTCTGCTTTCAACCTTTTTTCTCCATGTGTTTCATTTTGGAAAGTTTCTATTACAATGCATTATACTCTTTATTCATTTGGCTACACTGGGTCTTAGTTGTGGCCTGTGGGACCTTTATTTCAGTTGTGCATGCAGGCTCTTAGCTGTGGCATGTGGGATCTAGTTCCACCACCAGCGATTGACCCTAGGCCCCCTGCATTGGGAGCTTGGAGTCTCAGACACTGGATCCCCAGGGAAATCTCTGCATTGCTACTCTTTTCTTTAGTTGTGTCTTATCTGCTGCTGATCATATCCAGTATGTTTGTCACTGTAGACATTATATTTTTTGTACCTGTTATGTTTTTAAAATTTTATTCCATTTTGTTAAAGTGCTTACTCTTTTGTTTAGATTCTTAAACATATGGAATATATAATCACATATAATTATTAACATAACAACTGTTGTAATGTCTTTGCCACTAATTTTATCTTTGTCTAATGTCCATGTCATTTTTGGGTCTGTTTCTATGGATTGCTTTTTCTCCTCATGATTCATGGTATTTTTCTGCTTGTTTGCATGCCTGGTCATTTTTCACTGGATGCCAGACATTGTGAATTTTACCTTCTTAGGTGCTGGATATTTTTCTATTCCTATGAAAGTTTTCTTGAGCTTTGTTCTGAGAAGCAGTTAAATCACTTGGAAACAGTTCAGTCCTCTCCATGGTTCTGCTAAGCTTTGCCAGGCAGGATGAGAATGGCCTTCATTCTGGAGTGCACCTTGCCACTCCTCTGAGGTAGTGTTCTTTTGCATGCTCTACCTGAAACCCTGGGAATTATAAGGTTCTTCATTCCAGGAGGAGTTCCTCTGGTCCTACCCTTGAGTCCTTTCCCCACACTCAGGGGCTGACCAGTCCTCAACCAAAGGCTCTTGGGGACCCTCCACTGGTCTCTGGAGCTCTTTCCCTGGGTGGCGCTCCCATCACTGCCACTGGACTGCTCAAGGAGACAATGTCAGCCTCCCTGGACACCCGAGGTCCACCGGGGTCCCCACTCTCGGAGCTGCCCCCGCAAAACTCTCCAGGCAGTAGGCTGAGACAGCCGCAGTGCTCGCCTCACTTGTCTCCACTCTCTCAGGGATCGTTGTCCTGGGGTGCAGTGTCTGAAAACACTCGTTTCCTGTATTTTCCTGTCTTTCAAAATTGTTCCAGAAAGGAGAAAGGTAAATCCAGTTGTTGCTGTCATGCCATCTGGGCCGGAAATAGAAGTCCAATCTTTTGAAACTAATTGCAGTTCGTTTTTGTTTTTGTTTTTTTAAACTTTAATCTCATGAGATTTCCCTGGCAGTGCAGTGGTTAAGACTCCTGGCTTCCATTGCAGGTGCCACAGGTTTGATCCTTGATGGTGAGGGGCCTAAGATCCCACATGCTGTGCATTGGAGCCAAAAAAAATCAATAAAATAGGGACTTCCCTGGTGGTCCAGTGGTTAAGAATCCCCGTTGCAATGCCACCTTACAATGCAGGAGATGCAGGTTCAATCCCTGGTTGGGAAAAAAAGATTCCACATGCCATAGAGCAACAAAGCCCGTGTGCTGCAACTACTGAGCCCTTTCACCACAGCTAGAGAGTCTACATGCTACAACTAAGACCCAAATGCAGCCAAATAAATAAATAAATATTTTTAAGTGAAAAAAATTAAAAAGTGGAACTCTGGACTCTTGAACATCTGTGTACTTTTGGGTCCGTTTGAAACATCCTTTCTTTCCACCCAGTCTGCCTGGCAGGACTCAGTTGTGGCATCAGCTCCTCCCAGACCTTCCCAGCACCGCCACACCCACACCACCCTTCCTCTATGATCCATGGCATCATTCACACACAGTGCAAGCTGGGTTCCCTCAGTGAGCCCCATACCCTGTGTGCACAGATCAGAGCATCTTCATCTTTGCATCTTGGAATTTAACAAAGCAACTGCTCAACATATGTTTAGTGAAAGGAATTGAAAACTGTATATAATTACACCCAAACAGAGACCAATCTTCACTGCTTATTCCACAGCATTTTTAAAGCTGTTACCTGCACACGTGGACTATAATTTAAACATTCCTATATTCTGGACTTGACTACATGTGTTTAAATCAAGTGTATCATTAGCAAAATTCTCAGCCATCAAACTAAGGCGATTCTCAACAAAAGTGGTTTAGTTAGAAGTGTATTTCTGAAGCCCTCCTACTGATGAGGGTGGCAGACGGTTGGCATATGTCTTCTGTGCATTTGGTTTACTGCTTATGTTGAATATGAGATCTTCTGAGTGTGTCACAGATTTTTGAAAAAGGGCTTGTGTGTTTACAGCTCATGCTGAGCAGAGTACAACTGCAAATTCCAAGCAAACAACCTCATCATTTGGTTCCTTGTGTAGCAAAAACCTTCCCTGACCGAAAAGGAAGTCAGACCACAATCTCCAACAGTGCATTTGACCCTGTGGAGGTGCAATGGTTGCTCAGCAGTAACAGATGCTGAAGTTTGATATTAGGTTTTTCAAGAGTCAGACTTCTGAGATTCTGTCATAGGCCCGTCCTGGACTACACATTTTCTCATATGATAAAAGTCCATCCACAGCCCCTTCCCAAACCTCTGGGACACTTTGTGTAGTTTGAGCTTAAACCTACTTGAGGCCTCAGTGCTTTCTTTTCTAACCTAAATAAAATATATCCCAAGAAATAAGTGACAATGAATTCCCTAAGTCCAGTGCTTAGGGCTCCGTAGTTCCACTTCTGGGGGCATGGGTTCCATCCCTGATCTAGTAAGAGTCTACACACCATGTGATGCGGCCAAGATATTAATTAATCAATTTAAAAAACCTCTTCATATGCAGTAACGTGGATGGACTTAGAGATTATCATACAAGTGAGGTAAGTCAGACAGAAAGAGAAATACCATATGATATCTCTTACATGTGGGATCTAAAAATAGGATACAAATGAACTTATTCACAAAATAGAAAACAGACCCACAGACATAGAAAACAAGCGTATGGTTACCAAAGGGGAAACGTCGGGGAGACAGATAAATTAGGAATTCGTGATTAGCATATACGCACTGTGTGTCTGCTCAGTTGCTCAGTCAGGTCCGGCTCTGCGGTCTCAGGGACTGTAGCCCACAAGGGTCCTCTGTCCATGGGATTTTCCAGGCAAGTGTACTGGAGTGGGGTGCCACTTCCTCCTCCAGGGAATATTCCCGACCCAGGGATCGAACCCGCGTCTCTTGTGTCTCTTGCACTGGCAGGTGGATTGTTTACCACTAGTGCCACCTGGGAAGCCGTATGTATGCACTACTATCTATGAGACAGACAATCAACAGTAACCTACTGAATAACACAGGGAACTCTGCTCAATACCCTGTAATAACCTAAATGGGAAAATAATTTGAAAAAGAATAGATATAGGTATAGGTATAATTGAATCATTTTGCTGTACACCTGAAACTAATACAACATTGTAAATAAACTATATTCCGATTAAAAAAAAAACTCTTGAAGACAAAATGCCCAACCCAAAGGAACACTCTCAAGTGCTAGAGTTTCAGGCATAACGGGGATAAATATTTTGAGTACTTTTAAGTTGCTCATTTCACCCATACATAAGGCTAGCCCTGCCAGACTATGGACGACAATAGCTCCATCACTAACTAGGAAGAGGGGTACCAGAAGAGACCATTTAAAAAATTCCAGATGTGCCGTTCCACTGCGTCCTAAGAGACAGCTGCTTTTACTGACAGCAATGATGCAAGTGAGACTCTACTTCCTGAAGGAAAAGTGGTCTGCTATGTTCAGCCTTTTCCAGCAACCTGCTCAAGCCAACAATGACCAGTTCCCTTGATTTTGTTTATTTTAATCTGATTAAATTATCCAACAGCCACTTTCCTTCCCTTTTATTATTTTGGGAAAATATCGTGCTTTGAAGCAGTCTAATCTAGGCTGATAAAGACAATCAACGTTCAGATTTCTTTAGGAAGACATGCTAAATTCTGTGATGACAGAAATGATGTTCACCTTTACTCTGTCCATTGATCCCTATGTCTCTTTTGTGCCAATGCCTTGCTTTCATTACTGCAGCGTTGTGGTATTGTCTGAAGTTTGGGGGGGATTATGCTGCCTGCTTTCTTCTTCTTCAGTGCTGCCTTGTCACTGCAATGTTATGATTTCATATACATTTTAGGATTATTTGTTCTAGTTCTCTGAAAAATGTCACGGGTGATTTAATAGTGTTAATTGCCCAGTTGTGTCTGACTCTTTGTGACCCCATGGACTGTAGCTCACCAGGCTCCTCTGTCCATGGAATTCTCCAGGCAAGAATACTGGCGTGAGTAACCATTCCCTTCTCCAGGGGATTTTCCTGACCCAGGGATCAAACCTGGCTCTCCTACATGGCAGGTATCTAAGCCACCAGGGAATGACATTAAATTTATAGATTTCTTTGGGTGGTATGGTCATCTTAACAATATTAATTCTTCCAAACCAAGAGCATGGGATATCTTTCCATTTCTTTGAATCCTCTTCAGTTGCCTTTATTAATGCTTTGTAGTTCTCAGCGTATAAGTCTTTCACTCCTTGGTAAGGTTTATTCCTAAGTGTTTTATTTTTTTGATAGAATTTTAAAAGGGATTGTTGGTACTCCCAAGGTGGTTCAGTGGCTAAGACTCTGAACTCCTAATGCTGGCAGCTTGGGTTTGATCCCTGGTCGGGGAACTAAATCCCACATGCCACAACTAAGAGTCTGTATACCACAACTAAAGATCTTGCATGCTGCAACTGAGACCTGGCACAGCCAAGTAAATAAGTAAATATTGAAGAACATTTAAAAAAAAAAAAAAACATGGATTGTTTACATTCCCTTTCTGGTATTTCATTGTTAGTGTAAAGAAATGCAACCGATTTCCGTATATTTATCTTGTATCCTGCTAACTTGCTATATTCTTTTATCAGTTCAAATAGTTTTTGTGTGGCGTCTTTAAGATTTTTTTACACATCAAGTTCACTAATCTTTTCTTCTGTATCCTCTGATCTGCTGTTAATCCCATCTAGTGTAATTTTTTTGTGTTTTCCATATTTAAAGGTTCAGTGTGGAAATGTGGATTACATCTTTTCTTTTTCTTTTGGCCACGCTGCATAGCTTGTGGGATTTTACTTCCCAACCAAGGATCAAATCTGTATCCCCTGCAATGGAAGTGTGGAGTCCTAACCATTGGACTGCCAGGTAATTCCTAGATTACATCTCCAAGTATCCCTTTGTCATGCTTCTTTAACACATGGAGTATAACAACTGTTTTAATGTTCCCATCCACCAATCTATCATAAGTTCCATATGGTCTGTTTCTATTATTGATTTTTTTCTCACTGTGGGTTGTTTTCCTGCTTCTTTTTGTTCTGTCATTTTGTGCAGACACTTGACTGTGGATTTTACATTGTTGGATGCAGGATTATTATTATATTCCTATAAGTATCTTTTGAGCTTTATCCTGATTTGCAGTTAAACAACTTGAAAACCATTTGATCTTTTCAAGGTTCACTTTTACATTTTGTGAGGTGGAACCCAAGTGGCCTTCAGTCTGTAGCTAATCTGGCCCCTCTCCTGAGGAAATATTCTTCTTAGTATTTGACTTAATGTGTAGTAGTGAAGAGGTTTTTGTTCTGGCAGAGGTTTGACCTGTGAGGAGTGTTCAGCCTCCTCCTTACAGGTAGTAGTACTTTCTCTAGCCTCAGGCTCTTTCCTCGCAGGAATGTTCTGATCACAGCTCAGCTGAAGACTTGAGGAGCCCTCTGAAGTTCTCTAAAGCTCTCTTTGAGAGGGTTCTTCGCTCTGCTGTATTCTCCCTGCAAATTATAACCACTTTCACTTCAATTCTGTCATTTTCATGTTTCTTCAACTCAGAGATTCCCCTGGGCTCCATTTGAGTTTCTCCCTCCTGGAGCCAGAGAGGACTCTTGAGAGTCCCTTGGACTTCAAAGAGATCCAACCAGTCAATCCCAAGGAAAGCAATCCTGAATATTCAGTGGAAGGACTGATGCTGAAGGTGAAGCTCCGATACTTTGGCCACCTGATGCAAAGAGATGACTCATTGGAAAAGACCCTAATGTGAGGAAAGACTGAGGGCAAGAGGAGGAGGGGGTGACAGAGGATAAGATGGTTGGATGACATCACCGACTCAATGGACATGAGTTGAGCCAACTTTGGGAGATAGTGAAGGACAGGGAAGCTGGTGTGCGGCAGTCCATGGGGTTGCAAACAGCTGGACATGACTGAGCGGCTGAACAACTACAGCTCCTTGAGCTACAGCCTGGAAAGCGTGGATGGGGAGCTGGGACCCCTCAGGCGTCTCCTTGTCTGAGGGAACACTGTCTTCTTCTTTGGCCATGCCATGTGGCTTGTGGGATCTTAGGTTCCCAACCAGAGATAGAGACCAGGCCTTTAGCAGTGAAAGCACCGAGTCCTCACCACTGAAAAGTGAAAGTGAAAGTCGCTCAGTCGTGTCCGACTCTTTGCAACCCCATGGACCATAGAGTCCACGGAATTCTCTAGGCCAGAATATTGGAGTGGGTAGCCTTTCCCTTCTCTAGGGGATCTTCCCAATCCAGGGATCAAACCCAGGTCTCCTGCATTGCAGATAGATTCTTTTACCAGCTGAGCCAGAAGGGAAGCCCCCTAACCACTGAACCGCCAGGAAATTCCCAGGAACACTGTCTTAAGCTTTTTGTGGGTCCATATCTGTGAGCCAGTGTTTTGTATTTCCAATTTCTTAATTAAGGTAAGAGGGTAAATCCAATTCCTACTACATCATGGCTGGAAGCATAACCCACCTGATGTTTTTGATCCCACTAAGTGACCTTATTTATGATATTACATCTGGTAACAAGACTAACAGGCCCAAGGAATTGCTAGGTGGAACAGTGGTTAGGACTTGGTACTTTCACTGCTGAGGGCCTGGGTTCAATCCCTGGTTGGGGACTAAGATCCCATAAGCCACATGACACAGTGAAACAAAACAAAGCAAAAAATAAGACAAACAGGCCTGTAACTGGAATGATACACTCCAGTGAGTGATACACTCACTCAATTATTTACTGTGTGTCAATGACATTTGTATCGTAGGCTGACAAAGAAGTTCTCTTTAAAGTTTTTTTTAAAGACTAGTTGTTTTTTTTTTTTTTGGTCCCAATTCTTTTGGCCACATGGCATGTGGCATCTTAGTTGCCTGACCAGGGATTGAACCAGTGGAAGCTTGGAGTCTTAGCAATTAGACTGCCACTGAAATCCCCCAATTTTTTATTTAAAAAAATTGAAGCCTATGGAAACTTGAAAAAATTAAACAATGGAAATCCATAAGCCCTTCTGCTAGATTCACAAATTATTATTTTGCTACATATACTTCATTTCTCTATACATTTCAACCAATTAAAAGTAAGCTTTACACCTAAATATTTATTCTGGATCTTCCAAGAAAAAGACATTCTCTTACATAACAAGAGTATTATCTTCTCTAAGAAATTTAACATCTTACAATAATATTTGCTATTATATAGCCTGTATTCAAATTTCCTCTAGTTGTATTTTTCTCTTTCCAGAATCACAGTCCAATCAAGAATCACTCACTGTCTTTGGTGCTTATGTCTCATAAAGCTCTTTTTCTCTGCCATCTTTGTCTTTTATAATGTTGACAGTTTTGAGGTGCTCAGATCTAATATCTTGTTGAATTTAGATTTTTATAAACTGTAATAGTGTTAGTAAATTTTATGACAACTTGGGAAAAAGAAACGCCTCATTATTTTGAAATCATATTCATCCTGTCACTTTGAATACTATTAAATTTTGACTATAAATGAATCTTATGTTAAGAACTAATATATCTGAAAATTGCTCAGTGACTCAACTGTGCTATTACAAAACTTAGAAGTAGAAGCAATCTAATACTGTATTTCTCCCTGGTGAAAGGGAAGGCAATTGAGACACTTTAGCTGTTTTGTTTTGTCATTTTTCTGTCTTAAGATCATAGGGTTGCTTAAAAACGTAGTGAAACTTCTTTGCAAGCACAGTTCTTATAATCAAAATAGAAAGTCAACACTTTCCTGTTGACTCTTAAGCAGCTGAACTTGCATACCCCTTCCTCCACCAAATGAAATGGAATAGAAAAATACTTATTCTGTTTTTTTTAACTTTTTATTTTTATTGGAGTATGGGTTCAATCCCTGGGTTGGGAAGATCCCCTGGAGAAGGAAACGGCAACCTATTCCAGTATTCTTGCCTGGGAAATCCCAGGGACAGAGGAGCTTGGTGGGCTACAGTCCATGGGGTCACAAAGAGCTGGACACAACTTAGTGACTAAATAACAACAGGTGATTTACAATGTTGTGTTAGTTTCAGTTGTACAGCAGAGTGAGTCAGTTATACATACCTGTGTATCCTTTTCTCAAATTCTTTTCCCATGGCCACCTCATGCGAAGAGTTGACTCATTGGAAAAGACTCTGATGCTGGGAGGGATTGGGGGCAGGAGGAGAAGGGGACGACCGAGGATGAGATGGCTGGATGGCATCACGGACTCGATGGATGTGAGTCTGAGTGAACTCCGGGAGTTGGTGATGGACAGGGAGGCCTGGCGTGCTGCGATTCATGGGGTCGCAAAGAGTCGGACACAACTGAGCGACTGCACTGAACTGAGCAGAGTTTCCTCTGCTACATGGTAGGTGCTTGTTGGTTATCCATGTTAAACACAGCAGTGTGTACATGTCTGTCACTTGTCATTTTCAGATTCCCAGGAATACGCATGAGAGAAAGAAATGCATTTTTCTTCTGATGAAAAGACTTCATTTTACTTCCAGAAATTTCAAAACTACCATCTGGTAGTCAACCCTGTTTTTCCACCAGATGGCAATAATCCATAATGGCTGAGCACGATGAATGGAATGTACATAAGGGTGTGAGCATTAAAAGGGCTGTGAGTGCTCAACATGTAATGTAGGAAAAATGATAAGTCCCAGGAGAAGAGGATAAACAGTGGGTTGCTAAGCCTGACCCTCTGGGGGCCAACAACAACCGTCATAAAAGGGATCACGTCACTCATCTTTATTATTGTGGAATTACAGAAGGAAACAATCTGCACCATTTCTTTTCTGTTTCCCGAATCATAGTTTAAAAAAAAAAAAAAGAAGATAAGGTGGAGACAGTGTTGATATGTAACCACATTTTTTGGCCACATTCATGGCGAAAAAGATGTTGCATGGTTCCTAACAGGAGTCACAAATTCAGGAAGGGTATTTTAAGAAAAAGGAGGAAGAAAGAAGTTGCAGAAACTGCTGATGAAATCTGAAGTTTGTTTCTCTGTCCTGCTGACACCAATTTGCTGGTCTTTCAAAATCTGTTTAGTTAGTGTATCGACTTGGTCTTGATTTTAGATGGCATCACAAATATCCAAGCCAACAGTGTACCATCCGGCACAAATGATTCATGGTGCGCGATAGTCCAAACTCAGGTGCAGGTCTTTTCCTTAGGTGACAGGACTTCCTCCTCCCACTGAATAGTTGTCATTTTCTCCTTCTCTGGGTTCTTTGTTTCTGAGTACTGGATATTTCTCTGATAAAGGCCAGGCTGTTCTTTTTGAAGACTAAATAATACCGACTTTTATCATTGTTTTTAGCTTTTTTCTTTTTGAAAAATAACAATAGAGTCACAGAGAAATTTTTTTAGAAAGTTCTGGCTTGTGAGTGAGATGAGAATTCTAGAGTTCACAGTGAACTGGAGAGAATGGAAACAAAGTTGTGTTTTAGGGCACATTCATACAAAATTTCCAAGGAAACTGTTAGGAACATTTCTTTTTGTTTTAATTAATAGATCTATTTAATATAGGTGAGGATAGTATAGAAATCAGAAAGAAAAAATAATAGTTATGAGAGATGTGATCCAGGGAATTGTTTTTCCTTCAGACATTTTTAAAGGAGATGGTCACGTTTAGTCCCTAACTCCAGTGTTCTTGCCTGGAGAATCCCAGGGATGGGGGAGCCTGATGGGCTGCCGTCTATGGGGTAGCACAGAGTCGGACACGACTGAAGCGACTTAGCAGCAGCAGCAGCAGTCGCTAAGTCATGTTCAACTCTTGCGATCCCATGTACTGTCGCCTGCCAGGCTCCTCTGTCCATGGGATTCTTCAGGCGAGAATACTGGAGTAGATTGCCATTTCCTTCTCCAGAGGATCTTCCCAATCCAGGAACTGAACCTGGCTCTCCTGCACTGAAAGCAAATTCTTTACCAACTGAGCTATGAGGGAAGCCCCTTTTAAAGGAGGATATAATGAAAAATGTTAAGCTTTTCTCTTTTTAATTTATTTTTTTAGTCATGTTGTGTAGTATTCAGAGTCTTAGTTCCCTAACCAGGGGTCAAATCCACGCCCCCTACATTGGGAGCTCGGAGTCTTAACCACTGAATGTGCCAGGAAAGTCCAAGCTTTTCTCCTTTTCAAAAAATATTTTTATCACTATACTACTACTAGTAAATCGACGCAGTCGTGTCTGACTCTGTGTGACCCCATAGACGGCAGCCCACCAGGCTCCCCCGTCCCTGGGATTCTCCAGGCAAGAACACTGGAGTGGGCTGCCATTTCCTTCTCCAATGCATGAAAGAGAAACGTGAAAGTGAAGTCGCTCAGTCATGTCTGACTCAGCGACCCCGTGGACTGCAGCCTACCAGGCTCCTCCATCCATGGGATTTTCCAGGCAAGAGTATTGGAGTGGGGTGCCATTAAGTCCTAAATGATCAATATAAAACTACTGAAGAATGCAGAAAAATAAAAAAGAAGAGTTACCGATCTGAAGACAACTCCTATTAACATTTTAGCAATTTCTTTCATTGTTTTCTTTCTTCTAGAGATAAGTTTTTTTTTTTCATCTTTACGCAAAACCTGTTTGTTTTCATGGCTTTTCTGACCTAATTTCCACATTATATAATAACATATCCGTTTTCTTACGAGATTAGAATCACTTAATTTTAATTGGCTCACAACGTTTTGGTAAGGGCGAGTCATACCTAACTGAGCCATTGTTGGACAGGTATTTAGTGTCCTTTCTGGTGTAACAAACAGCCCTATGATGAGCACATCAATGCATACAAAGTGTCTTCCATACTTAGACTTTCTTAGAGTGGATCCCCAAGAGTGGGATTACTAGCTCCCTGGTGGTCCAGTGGGTAAGAATCCACCTTGCAGTGCAAGGAACAGTGGCTGATCCCTGGTCTGGGGAGACCCCTCATGCCTCAGAGCAACTAAGCCCACAGCTGCGCCACAACTACTGAGCCCACAGCTGCAAGCACTGAAACCTCATGCCTCGAGCCCACTCTCTGCAGCAAGAGAAACCTCTGCACCGAGAAGCCAGAGCTGTCCACTGGAGCGAAGCCCCCGCTTACAGGGACCGGGGCTTCCCTGGTGGCTCAGCTGATGAAGAGTCTGCCTGCAGTGCGGGAGATCCCGGTTCAGTTCCGGGGTTGGGAAGATCCCCTGGAGAAGGGAAAGGCTACCCACTCCAGTATTCTGGCCTGGAGAATTCCATGGGTTGCAAAGAGTCGGATGTGGCTGAGCGACTTTCACTTTCACAGAAACTAGAAAAAGCAGAGTGCAGCAAGACCCACCACAGGCAAATTCTTTTTTAATGAAAACATAAATAAATCTTTAACATGAAAAAAGCATGAACTATTTTAATGCTTTAGTTTTGATTTTTATCATTGCCAATTTTCGTTTTTTGCAGAACTGCTGGTTTCCCCTAGCAATGGGCAAGAAAGCAGCTTTCACATTGATGCCAATACTATCATAAACAACAAACAACAAACCACTTCTCTAAATGGTCTCTCATTAGTATTTTAATTTGCATGTCTTTGATTATGAGTGAGGTGGAACCTTTTACCACTGTTTGTCAAAGAACTGAATTTCCTCTTTTGTGAATTGTTTGCTTATGTCCTTTGTCTGTTCATCTCTTGGGGTCTTTGTTATCCCTACTTACAAAGAGGACTAACAAGCACTGTCCAGAGAAAGGCCTTCTGTCTGCAACGCTGTGAATTCCTCCTCTTTATGTCATTTCAGACTCAGCATCCAAACAGTAGAGTCAAGGGAAAACTGGGAAGAATAGGAAAGATAAGTGATACATTTATCTCTGTTGTAGAAGGGAAATGAAAGGTCATGCTACCGAGATAAAAGGCTCTGTTCCTTCACTAAACCCTGTTCTCATTTTAATACTGCTTTCTACACATTTTCAAATATCACATTATGTATAATATGTATCATGAGGCATATATCTCAGCATGAGCCTCTGGGAAGCCATGGTGGCTTCACAAAGTGTCCATTCCAGGGAGATTTGTCAATGACTTAATTAGATGTTATTTAATTCGGAGTGGCATCCTTAATTTTGTAACCCCTTCCTGAAAGGCTGGCACTTTCATGTATTTTTCTTCCCTGGATGCAATAAGAGTACGTATAAGACAAGATGGGGATATAAATACAGACTCCCCAGCTTTGCAGTGATGGGTCAGGAGCTAAATAAACTATTTGTTCTCACCTTGAGCTGCTGACTATGGAGAAAGTGAAAGTCGCCCAGTCGTGTCAGACCCTTTGTGACCCCATGGATTATACAGTCCATCGAATTCTCCAGGCCAGAATACTGGAGTGGGCAGCCTTACCCTTCTCCAGGGTATCTTCCCAACCCAGGGATTGAATCCAGGTATCCCGCACTGCAGGTGAGCCACAGGGGAGGGCCTTGTGACTATGCAGAACTAGCCTCCAAAAAGGGCAGAGTTTGAGACCAGTGACGGGAACTCAAGTGCTACTAATGACGCTGCAGCTGCTAAGTTGCTCAGTCGCGTCTGACTCTTTGTGACCCCATGGACTGCAGCCCACCAGGCTCCTCTGTCCATGGGAATTCTCCAGGCAAGAATACTGGAGTGGGTTGCCATGCCCTCCTCCAGGGGATCTTCCCAACCCAGGGATCGAACCCAGGTCTTCCGCACTGCAGGTGGATTCTTTACCGTCTGAGCCACCAGGGAAGTCCAATAATGACTCTGAACTCCCCAAATTTCTGCATCTGGAAAATGGGGATAATAGTTCCTCATCTTATCCAAGGGGTATTTGAAAGATTACATTATACAAGAAAAATATATTGTGGCTGAAAGGAAGAGCATTAGTGTGATTAGACTGCAGTGTTAGTTTTAAAAGTTAAGTTAAAGGGACTTCTCCGGTGGCACAGTGATAACGAATCCGCCCTGCAATGCAGGTGATGTGGGTTCGCTCCCTGGTCCCTGGATCAATAACATCCAGCATGACTCACGAAGCTCCTGTGTGCCGCAACTAAGACCCAATGCAGTTCAATAAATAAATAAGTTTTTTAAAAATGAAGACCCCAGAATGATTTCCTTTGTCAAATATCTTGAGGTGATACAGAGAATCAAGGAACATTGGGAATGAATAGGATCTCATTCCAGCCAACTCTCTCGGTTCACTGGGGGAGGAACTGAAGCTGTGAGAGGAAGTACCCAAGATGACACTTGTTTAAAATGACACTGCTAATTAATGACAGAAATGGATCGTTAATCTAGGAATCTGAATTCCCTCCAGAAGTCTTTCTACTGCCTTCCTCTCTCCCCACATGGTCCAGTGAGTTGAAAGTTACTAAGCACCATCAAGTTAAAGAACTCAATTTGATTTTCTCACAATCTTTTCTTTTTTTAGTGGGCGGCGGTGGCATGCAGAACTTCCCTGACCAGGGATTGAACTGGTCCCCCTGCACAAAAGCCCAGGGTCTTAACCTCTGAACTGCCAGTGAAGTCCATTTTCCTTATCATCTTTGACAGAAACTGTTTCCAGCCCCCTTTTTATTCTATGAAAGCTAAAAAGTTTTTGTATCTATTTATTTATTTGGTTGCACTGGGTCCCAGTTATGGCATGTGGGATCTAGCTCCCCGACTAGGGATCGAGCCTGGGCCCCCTGTATTGGAAGCATGGAGTCCCAGCCACTGGACCACCAGAAAAGTCTCTAAATTTTTACTTCACATAGGCTAAATAATTACTTCACATAGGCTAAACTATGGGTGTAAAAATGTCCGACAACAGAATGTGAATTTATGTAAATGTAAAACGCTATATGTCTAAATGTTTAAGAAACAAGCGTCAAAGAGCAGACTTGAATCAGATGGACTCTTCTGGGACTCTTGCGTGCAAGGCACTAGCTCACTTTCTCTATTAGCCTAAGCAGGACTGTAAACACCCAGGAGAATGAAGGTCACCAAAATGAAGCAGAACCAGTTTGGCAGTGGGTGTGCAATCTCACTTCATTAGATGGACTAGGATGAAAAGAAATAAATCTGCTAGCCACTCACAAAGAGGGCTCTGTAATCTTTTTCTTTTTTTAAAAAAAATTTATTCATTTGACTGTGCCAAGTCTTAGCTGGGGCACACAGGATCTTCAGTCTTCACTGTTGCATGTGGGATCTTCAGCTGTGGCATGTGAGATCTAGTTCCCTGACCAGGGGTTGAACCTGGGGACCCTGCATTGAGAGTGTTGCCTCTCAGCTACTGGACTACCAGGGAAGTCCTGGCTCTGGAATCTTTATGATTTAAGAAAATCTCTTTCTTTTCAGTTCATTGTTTAAGGAAAAGTGTGTGAACTCCAGCATGATGTGGACTGCCTTAAGAGAACGGAATGTCAGTACACGGGAGAATCTTCTTTATCAGAGACTGAGTCAACAAGCAACATGTTGGCTTATTTGCATGGAGCTATGGGAAGTTGTATTAGTAGCTATGGGAAGTTGTATTAGTAGATACATTCAAATGGTCAGGAGTTCAAACACGTGAATTACAAGTGGGGCCAGAGAAGCCACATGCTCAGATGGAGAGCTGAGATCATCTGTCAAACCAAGGGAGAGAGTTTTTTCTTTTTCCTCCCCATTTCTTTAACTATTAAAGAACTATTAAATCTTACTTTTATTTTCTGTTGTAGTTGATTTACAATGTTGTATTAATTTCTGCTATACAGCCAAGTGATTCAGTTATACATGTACACATATATTCTTTTTTATATTCTCTTCCATTATGATTTCTCCCAGGAGGTTGGATATACAGTAGGACCTTGTTGTTTACCTGTTCTAAATTTAATAGTTTGGGGGCTTCCCTGGTGGGCTAGTGGTTAGGACTCCACGCTTTCACTGCAGAGGGAACAGGTTCAATCCCCGGTAGGGGAGCTAGGATCCCTCATGCTGCCTGCCCCTCAAAGGTAATAGTCTGCCTCTGCTGACCCCAAACTCCCAGCCCATCCTTCCCCGCCCCTGCCCTGCCTCCTCCCTGGCAACCACTCACCTGTTCTCTGCGCCTGTGCGTCTGTTTCTGTTTTGTAGACGGGTTCACGCGTGCCACGTTTTAGATGCCACATGTAAGTGACATGATATGACATTTGTCTCTCTGACTTCCTTTACTTAGCCTGGTCACCTCTAGGTCTCTCCAACTACTAAAGAACTTTCATTTTCTATCACATGCTTTCTCCATCCTAATTAGGATTTAATATCTTCTTAGATATACAAAATCCCCTCCTCCCTGGCTCTGTGCAGGCCCATGCACATGTGCAAAGAGTATGACCATGTCAATCAAACTGAAAAACAATGGTAAGAAAGTCCTATGTGGCAAGAACTTTTCTGGTGATTTTTCAAAGTAGCCATATTATTTGCCTAGTTTTATTCGGTCTATTAAACGGAATCTTTTCAATTTTGCACACTGTGCAAAATCCTCAGTGTTTCAGATCCATTAGATGGCTCACTCAGACCTCACAGACCTTTCAGGATTGGAATTTGATAGCTCTGACCATTTTAGATTCTGCGGCTGTTATACCATGGAATGAAGATTAAAAAACAACCTCATTTTAGCCATTAGTTTCAATCTTATCTTTTACTTTCAAACCAAACTGGTAAACCAGCAAAAAGAACTGTTTTATTCTCCCAGTGACCTTGCACCCAAAAGATGACAGTGAAGAATAAGTTGCAAATGTGATAATATGTTGGTTTTTTTTTNAGAATCAAGGAACATTGGGAATGAATAGGATCTCATTCCAGCCAACTCTCTCGGTTCACTGGGGGAGGAACTGAAGCTGTGAGAGGAAGTACCCAAGATGATACTTGTTTAAAATGACACTGCTAATTAATGACAGAAATGGATCATTAATCTAGGAATCTGAATTCCCTCCAGAAGTCTTTCTACTGCCTTCCTCTCTCCCCACATGGTCCAGTGAGTTGAAAGTTACTAAGCACCATCAAGTTAAAGAACTCAATTTGATTTTCTCACAATCTTTTCTTTTTTTAGTGGGCGGCGGTGGCATGCAGAACTTCCCTGACCAGGGATTGAACTGGTCCCCCTGCACAAAAGCCCAGGGTCTTAACCTCTGAACTGCCAGTGAAGTCCATTTTCCTTATCATCTTTGACAGAAACTGTTTCCAGCCCCCTTTTTATTCTATGAAAGCTAAAAAGTTTTTGTATCTATTTATTTATTTGGTTGCACTGGGTCCCAGTTATGGCATGTGGGATCTAGCTCCCCGACTAGGGATCGAGCCTGGGCCCCCTGTATTGGAAGCATGGAGTCCCAGCCACTGGACCACCAGAAAAGTCTCTAAATTTTTACTTCACATAGGCTAAATAATTACTTCACATAGGCTAAACTATGGGTGTAAAAATGTCCGACAACAGAATGTGAATTTATGTAAATGTAAAACGCTATATGTCTAAATGTTTAAGAAACAAGCGTCAAAGAGCAGACTTGAATCAGATGGACTCTTCTGGGACTCTTGCGTGCAAGGCACTAGCTCACTTTCTCTATTAGCCTAAGCAGGACTGTAAACACCCAGGAGAATGAAGGTCACCAAAATGAAGCAGAACCAGTTTGGCAGTGGGTGTGCAATCTCACTTCATTAGATGGACTAGGATGAAAAGAAATAAATCTGCTAGCCACTCACAAAGAGGGCTCTGTAATCTTTTTCTTTTTTTAAAAAAAATTTATTCATTTGACTGTGCCAAGTCTTAGCTGGGGCACACAGGATCTTCAGTCTTCACTGTTGCATGTGGGATCTTCAGCTGTGGCATGTGAGATCTAGTTCCCTGACCAGGGGTTGAACCTGGGGACCCTGCATTGAGAGTGTTGCCTCTCAGCTACTGGACTACCAGGGAAGTCCTGGCTCTGGAATCTTTATGATTTAAGAAAATCTCTTTCTTTTCAGTTCATTGTTTAAGGAAAAGTGTGTGAACTCCAGCATGATGTGGACTGCCTTAAGAGAACGGAATGTCAGTACACGGGAGAATCTTCTTTATCAGAGACTGAGTCAACAAGCAACATGTTGGCTTATTTGCATGGAGCTATGGGAAGTTGTATTAGTAGCTATGGGAAGTTGTATTAGTAGATACATTCAAATGGTCAGGAGTTCAAACACGTGAATTACAAGTGGGGCCAGAGAAGCCACATGCTCAGATGGAGAGCTGAGATCATCTGTCAAACCAAGGGAGAGAGTTTTTTCTTTTTCCTCCCCATTTCTTTAACTATTAAAGAACTATTAAATCTTACTTTTATTTTCTGTTGTAGTTGATTTACAATGTTGTATTAATTTCTGCTATACAGCCAAGTGATTCAGTTATACATGTACACATATATTCTTTTTTATATTCTCTTCCATTATGGTTTCTCCCAGGAGGTTGGATATACAGTAGGACCTTGTTGTTTACCTGTTCTAAATTTAATAGTTTGGGGGCTTCCCTGGTGGGCTAGTGGTTAGGACTCCACGCTTTCACTGCAGAGGGAACAGGTTCAATCTCCGGTAGGGGAGCTAAGATCCCTCATGCTGCCTGCCCCTCAAAGGTAATAGTCTGCCTCTGCTGACCCCAAACTCCCAGCCCATCCTTCCCCGCCCCTGCCCTGCCTCCTCCCTGGCAACCACTCACCTGTTCTCTGCGCCTGTGCGTCTGTTTCTGTTTTGTAGACGGGTTCACGCGTGCCACGTTTTAGATGCCACATGTAAGTGACATGATATGACATTTGTCTCTCTGACTTCCTTTACTTAGCCTGGTCACCTCTAGGTCTCTCCAACTACTAAAGAACTTTCATTTTCTATCACATGCTTTCTCCATCCTAATTAGGATTTAATATCTTCTTAGATATACAAAATCCCCTCCTCCCTGGCTCTGTGCAGGCCCATGCACATGTGCAAAGAGTATGACCATGTCAATCAAACTGAAAAACAATGGTAAGAAAGTCCTATGTGGCAAGAACTTTTCTGGTGATTTTTCAAAGTAGCCATATTATTTGCCTAGTTTTATTCGGTCTATTAAACGGAATCTTTTCAATTTTGCACACTGTGCAAAATCCTCAGTGTTTCAGATCCATTAGATGGCTCACTCAGACCTCACAGACCTTTCAGGATTGGAATTTGATAGCTCTGACCATTTTAGATTCTGCGGCTGTTATACCATGGAATGAAGATTAAAAAACAACCTCATTTTAGCCATTAGTTTCAATCTTATCTTTTACTTTCAAACCAAACTGGTAAACCAGCAAAAAGAACTGTTTTATTCTCCCAGTGACCTTGCACCCAAAAGATGACAGTGAAGAATAAGTTGCAAATGTGATAATATGTTGGTTTTTTTTTAAATGGGGCTGCTGCTGCTGCTGCTGCTGCTGCTGCGTCGCTTCAGTCGTGTCCTATTCTGTGCGACCCCAGAGACGGCAGGAATTTCCCGGCAGTCCAGTGGTTAGGACTTGGTCTTTTCACTGCTGAGGCCTGGGTTCAATCCATGGCTGGGAAACTAAGATCCTGCAAGCCAAGAGGTGTGGCCAGAAACAAACAAATAACCACAGAAAACATACCGGCAGCATGTTATTTAAAATACATACTAATATATATATTTGCCTAAAAGACAGAAAGGAAAGTAAAACCTGCCCATAGCACAAAGTAAAAAGTTGGTCTCAAAATCAATGAAAATAGATTTTACAGGACTATGTAATGAAGCCCTGTGGCCAGTGTCACAGATCACAGAGTGGTTGCATTTTATGTCTCATATAAGGTACCCTGACAACACTGAGTGGGAGCTTTGGTATTTTCCTGACTCACAAGGAAGGGAGCGTGCCATCGGCTGAATCATCCTCCTTGCTTCCTGGGGTGCCTGGCTGTTCCAAGACACTAATGGAGGATTAAATTCTGGTTACCATGACAGCTACGTAAATGCTGTCATGATCTTATCAACAGATGTCATACAGTGTTCCCTGGAAGTTGAATTTTTTTCCCTGTCAAAAATTCAATTTCAACATAAATTTTCCAATAACTAGGCATAGTGGATCTAAAGAATTGGTGATATCCTTCCTTTTCTTAACTAGCTGTATTAAAATACAACTCATCTTTTACTTAAAATGTGTTCCTTCTAGTGAATGGTTTGTCTTATGATGTTGCTTACTGTGTTTTTGAAATTAAAATGAATAGTATGAATAGAAATAAAAATGAAAAGTATAATCAATTCTCTTAGACTTATAGAAACTCAAATTTGAGAAAACAAATCTGAATACCTAGAGCATTAGCTGGCCTCTCTATGGGTTGGTTTTACCTGTAACAGCGCTGATGTAAACTGATGGTGGAGACCGTGTTTCTGGTGGATGTTCTGTCCCTCTCCTTTCTCCATTCCAATGGTCAGAGTCATCCCTGAGACGCAGAGAAGCAGCCGTAGAGGTTCCTGAAAGTGCTGGTTGCTCACTCATGTCCGACTCTCTGCGACCCCATGGACTGTAGCCCACCAGCCTCCTCTGTTCAAAGAATTCTCCAGGCCTAGTGAAACCTGTGTTTTTATTTTAAAAACTTTCCTTTGGGGAGGTTTATAGGTGCTTTCCAAGTGGCTCAGTGGTAAAGAACCCGCTTGCCAATGCAGGAGATGTAGGTTCGATCCCTGCGCTGGGAAGATCCCCTGGAGAAGGAAGTGGCAACCCACTCCAGGATTCTTGCCTGGGATATCCCCTGGACAGAGGAGCCTGTCGGGGACAGAGGAGTCCAAAGGTTGCAGAAAGCTGGACTCGACTGAGCGACTGAACAACTTTTAGGATTGCCGCCAAGCTTCAAGGACTAGGAGCACTTAAAAGTCTTCCAAATCAACATCATAAAAAAAGGTCAAGGACCTCCAGAATTCTTGAAAAGCCTTTACTAAATGTGTTCAAGACAGCTCTGAGCACTAGTTGCTTTTTTTCTTTTCCCTGCTTTTTATATAGTATTTTCTCATTTCACTTGCCTTCAGATGTTGGTCACTATTATTTTTGCGGAAGTATTCCTTGGAATCCTTCTAATTTCAGTGGCACAAAAAAACTGCCAAGGGCCTGTTATATTTCTTTGTGTTTTGGTCTGCTTTACATGGCTTGAGGATCCCCGTTCCCTGACCAGGGCTTGAGCCCTGGAGTGAAAGCGCAGAATCCTAACTACCAGGCCACCAGGGATCTCCCAGGCCTGTTATATTTCTAATCTGTTCCTGGTTAGGAAGTCAGTTAACCAAATGTATCAGCCAGGGTCCCATCAGGAAAAGGTCCAGCTAAGTGAATTTAATGGAGGCGGTGGAACTATTCTTGGAAGTGGGGGTGGGGAAAAGGAACAGATAAAGGAGTGAGGTTTGCAACCAGAAGCCATCCTCAGGCCTGGCCTCTGGGTAAAGGAGGAAAGACCAGGGTCCCAGAGCCTGGAGAAAGCCTGAACCATGCAGAAGGGCTTCCTCGGGGAATTGCATTTGGGGTGGTGAAAGCTCCCTTTCCACCAGAACTTTCAAGGCAGAGAATGGAGAGAAGTGGACACCCTGGCCTTTCTCTCTGTCCACCCTCTAACCTCTGTCAGCGCCTTCCAACCAAGAGCCGCAGGGCAAGGGAGCCTGGCTGTGATGCAATCACAAGGGGTTAGCCTCCAGGGCGTGAAGCAGGGCAGAGAAGGCTGGAGAAGGCATCTGGGCATGGTGGTTGGGATGGAGAATAACCAGCCTGATGAATTCAGAATTTTGGATCCAGTAAAAGTTCTGTGCATGAACTCTGTTCTGCCTCAGTGCCAACATGCCTTGCCCTGTTTTCTTTTTTCTTATTTTTTGGGTCTCAGCTATTTGGATAGTCTATATTGCCAAGATATCTGATTTATAGTTGATCTGACTTAGAGTTTTGTAGTGTCATCACATTTGGATTTATGCTGAGAATTGATATGGTTATACTTCAGTGTAGCAATAAAGAGGACAATATGCATTTTAACATTCTAATATTTTAAATATAATTTGGATTGTACAAAAACATGTTTCTTTTTTAGAATTTATTAAAATTTTTATTTTATGTTGGAGTATAGTTGATTTACAATGTTGTGTTATTTTCTGTTGTATAGCAAAATGACTTGGTTATTCATACACCTATATTTAATCTTTATCAGAGTCTTCCCTGAGTTTTGAGTAGAGTTCCCTATATTATACAGTAGGTCCTTGTTGATTATCTATTTTATTTATAATTGCGTGTATATGTTAATCCCAACCTCCTAATTTACTCCTCCCCCAAAATGTGACTTTTGAAGTGTGGAACTGAGACAATTCTCCAGGACTGATTCCTCAGTCAAATGTTAGTCATGATTATTAGGGTGATTTGAAAGTACAAAGGCTACAAACAATGTAAATTTTATAGGCTCAAGTAAAAGTGGCCTAGGCTCCTGCCGTTGTGGAGCTGGAGGACTCATGGAGCGTATTTGGGAAAATGCAAGTGTGCTGGCCAGCCCCATCTGCACATATGTTTTGAAAATCCCATGAAATAAAGTTTGTATTTGAGCTTAGAGCCGCTCAGTTGTATTTGAAAATAAAAGAGAGGTTATTATTTCTTGGCTCTCAGAATCTCCATAGTGGGATTAACCTCCAAGTGCTTGCAGGCTGGATTCAGCACCCTGGAGTGACTGCCGCCTTCCCCATCTCACTTCAGTTCAGTTCAGTCGCTCAGTCGTGTCTGACTCTTTGCGACCCCATGAATCGCAGCATGCCAGGCCTCCCTGTCCATCACCATCTCCCAGAGTTCACTCACATTCACATCCATCGAGTTGGTGATGCCATCCAGCCATCTCATCCTCTGTCATCCCCTTTTCCTCCTGTCCTCAATCCCTTCCAGCATCAGAGTCTTTTCCAATGAGTCAACTCTTCGCATGAGGTGGCCAAAGTACTGGAGTTTCAGCTTTAGCATCATTCCTTCCAAAGAAATCCCAGGGCTGATCTCCTTTAGAATGGACTGGTTGGATCTCCTTGCAGTCCAAGGGACTCTCAAGAGTCTTCTCCAACACCACAGTTCAAAAGCATCAGTTCTTCGGCGCTCAGCTTTCTTCACAGTCCAACTCTCACATCCATACATGACCACTGGAAAAACCATAGCCTTGACTAAACGGACCTTAGTCGGCAAAGTAATGTCTCTGCTTTTGAATATGCTATCTAGGTTGGTCATAACTTTTCTTCCAAAGAGTAAGTGTCTTTTAATTTCATGGCTACAGTCACCATCTGCAGTGATTTTGGACCCCCAAAAGATAAAGTCTGACACTGTTTCCATTGTTTCCCCATCTAGTTCCCATAAAGTGATGGGACCAGATGCCATGATCTTCATTTTCTGAATGTTGAGCTTTAAGCCAACTTTTCACTCTCCTCTTTCACTTTCATCAAGAGGCTTTTGAGTTCCTCTTTACTTTCTGCCATAAGGGTGGTGTCATCTGCATATCTGAGGTTATTGATATTTCTCCTGGCAATCTTGATTCCAGCTTGTGTTTCTTCCAGTCCAGCGTTTCTCATGATGTACTCTGCATAGAAGTTAAATAAGCAGGATGACAATATACAGCCTTGACGTACTCCTTTTCCTATTTGGAACCAGTCTGTTGTTCCATGTCCAGTTCTAACTGTTGCTTCTTGATCTGCATACAGGTTTCTCAAGAGGCAGATCAGGTGGTCTGATGTTCCCATCTCTTTCAGAATTTTCCACAATTTATTGTGATTCACACAGTCAAAGACTTTGGCATACTCACTTCCTCACCCCTAACACTGGTCCTTCCATCACCTTCCAATCTTCTTGTACTTTAATCCTTGCCTCAGGTCAGTTACTGGAGGAACCCAACCAAAGAAAGAGATATACTTTCATCTTCTACCTGTGTAAATCTGTAAACTTTATAACAATTTTATAACAAATTACTCTTTTACTAAGAGTTGAAAAAAACTGTATAAAACTTCAATTTTATCAGTTACTGACCATCTGCCCAATGTTGGTCGTTTAGTCCCAAAGTTGTACCCGACTCTTGAGACCCCATGGACCATAGCCCGCCAGGCTCCTCTGTCCATGGGATTTCCCAGGCAAGAATACTGGAGTGGGTTGCCATTTCCTTCTCCTGGGGATCATCCCAATGTTAGGTGGCAGGAAAAGGGGCTAGATGCTTTTATCTCATTTAATCCTCTGACCCAGCCTGATACACTTATCATATGGATTTTATGAACATGATTTGTTTGGATGCTTGGTAGCTCAGCTAGTAAAGAATCCACCCACAATGCAGGAGACCCTGGTTCAATTCCTGGGCAGGGAAGATCCCCTGGAGAAGGGACAGGCTACCCATTCCAGAATTTTGGGGCTTCCCTGGTGGCTCAGCTGGTAAAGAATCCGCCTGCAATGTGGCAGACCTGGGTTTGATCCTTGGGTTGGGAAGATCCCCTGGAGAAGGGAACGGCTACCCACTCCAGTATTCTGGCCTGAAGAATTCTGGGACTGTATAGTCCATGGGGTCTCAAAGAGTCGGACACGACTGAGCAACGTTCATTTTCATCAACGATACCAAATTACATACCTTCACATAAAGTGTTATCTGCACATTTACTTATCACCAGTTACTTGCTAAGAAGCACTGGTACAGTATTGATTAGAAGTGGTAAAAGCAGATATCCTTGCCTTGTTTCTAGTTAGGGGAGTAGCTTTATTTTTAAATCAAGAAATAGTATTTCTACCTTAACTATGTTTCACATTGAAACACTGCACTACTGTCTAGTTTTGGTAAACATTAAACTATGTTGTTCCTCATGCAGTGTAAAAGGCTTAAGTAATGAACTATGGATTATTGATTTGTAGGGTAATTTCCTTACTGCCTTTTTTAAATGTTAGAGTTAAATACAAAAGTGAAATGAATGTATATTTTATTTGGAGGCTACAGGCAGAAAAAATTATCAATACAAATATATTTGATTGGCTGATAATAGCCTAAATTTTACTAATTTTCAGCATTGGTCAGTTTTCATTCCAATCCCAGAGAAAGGCAATGCCATCGAATGTTCATATTACTATACAATTGCACTTATTTCACATGATAGCAAGATTATGCTCAAAATCCTTCAAGCTAGGCTTCAGCAGTAAATGAACCAAGAACTTCCAGATGTACAAGTTGGATATAGAAAAGGCAGAAGAACCAGAGATTAAACTACCAACACACACTGGATCACAGAAAAAGGAATTCCAAAAAGCATCCACTTCTGCTTCATTGACTATGCCAAAGCCCTTTGACTGTGTGGATCACAACTATCTGTGGAATGTTCTTAAAGAGATAGGAATACCAGACCACATTATCTGCCTCCCGAGAAACTTGTATGCAGGACAAGAAGCAACAGTTAGAACCGGACATGGAACAACGGACTAGTTCAAAATTGGGAAAGGAGTACGACAAGGCTTCTTTAATTTATATGAAGAATACATCATACAAAATGCTGCACTTGATGACTCACAAGCTGGAATCAAGATTTCTGCGAGAAATAACCTCAGATATGCACATGATACCACTTTAATGGCAGAAAGTGAAGAGAAACCTCTTGTTGAAGGTGAAAGAGGAGAGTGAAAAAGCTGGCTTAAAAGTCAACATTCACAAAACGAAGATCATGGCATCTAGTCTTGCCACTTCATTGCAAATAGATGGAGAAAAAGTGGAAACAGTAACAGATTTCATTTTCTTGGGCTCCAAAATCAACATGGACTGCGACTGCAGCCTTGAAATTAAAAGACATTTGCTCCTTGGAAGAAAAGCTATGACAACCTGCTGCTGCTGCTGAGTTGCTTCAGTCGTGTCTGACTCTGTGACACAGCATATTAAAAAGCAGAGACATCTCTTTGCTGACAAAGGTCCATGTAGTCAAAGCTATGGTTTTTCATGCAGTCGTGTACAGGTGTGAGAGTTGGACCATAAAGAAGGCTGAGCACTGAAGAACTGGTGCTTTCGAACTGTGATGCTGGAGAAGACTCGTGAGAGTCCCTTGGACTGCAAGGAGATCCAAACAGAGACAAGGCTTCTTTAATTTATATGAAGAATACATCATACAAAATGCTGCACTTGATGACTCACAAGCTGGAATCAAGATTTCTGCGAGAAATAACCTCAGATATGCACATGATACCACTTTAATGGCAGAAAGTGAAGAGAAACCTCTTGTTGAAGGTGAAAGAGGAGAGTGAAAAAGCTGGCTTAAAAGTCAACATTCACAAAACGAAGATCATGGCATCTAGTCTTGCCACTTCATTGCAAATAGATGGAGAAAAAGTGGAAACAGTAACAGATTTCATTTTCTTGGGCTCCAAAATCAACATGGACTGCGACTGCAGCCTTGAAATTAAAAGACATTTGCTCCTTGGAAGAAAAGCTATGACAACCTGCTGCTGCTGCTGAGTTGCTTCAGTCGTGTCTGACTCTGTGACACAGCATATTAAAAAGCAGAGACATCTCTTTGCTGACAAAGGTCCATGTAGTCAAAGCTATGGTTTTTCATGCAGTCGTGTACAGGTGTGAGAGTTGGACCATAAAGAAGGCTGAGCACTGAAGAACTGGTGCTTTCGAACTGTGATGCTGGAGAAGACTCGTGAGAGTCCCTTGGACTGCAAGGAGATCCAAACAGTCAATCCTAAAGGACTGAATATTCACTGGAAGGACTGGTGCTGAAGCTGAAACTTCAATACTTCAGACCTGATGCGAAGAGCTGACTCATTGGAAGATCCTGATTCTGGAAAAGATTGAAGGCAAGAGTAGAAGGGGATGACAGAGGATGAGATGGCTGGATGGCATCATTGTCTCAATGGACATGAGTTTGAGCAAACTCAGGGAGATAGTGAAGGACAGGGAAGTCTGGCATGCTGCAGTTCATAGTGTTGCAAAGAGTTGGACATGTCTTAGCTTAGCAACTGAACAACAACTAATTTTCTTGTTCGAGAAAGCCCTACCTATATAATTTTCTTCCCCTCCAAACTTGTTGGCCAGACTGTACCACCTGTGGGATCTTAGTTCCTGGACCAGGGATTGAACTGGAGCCTCCTACAGTGGAAGCTCAGAGTCTTAACTGCTGGACCACTGAGGAAGTCCCATCTGCCTATATCATTTTGAAAAGAAGTTCTAGGTGGCAATTTTCCCTAAATCATAATTATTCATGCCTGCACTTGTTTTTTTAAGGGTGTAAAAAAACTGATTATGTAAATTTATATGGTGAAAATTATGATTTTACAAGACAATATTAACAGTTTTTAAAATCCTTAAAGAGACGGTGTTATGTAAATTGGAATGCCATGCCTATAATTATAATTCCCTTTGATATTTCTGGAAATTAACCCCACAAATAAATGCAATCAAATACTGAAACATATTAGGCAAAATAATTTCTAGAACATCTGTGTAACCTGTGGAAACAGGAGGCAGTTGGTATTACCAAGTGGGCCAGTGAACAGATACATACAGAAACACATGCCTTCAGTGTTTTTTCTCAACCTTAATTAGTAGATGAACAAATGGTCCATAAAATTTTTATTTTAGTATCTGCTGCTGCTGCTAAGTCACTTCAGTCGTGTCCGACTCTGTGTGACCCCATAGACGGCAGCCCACCAGGCTCCCCCATCCCTGGGATTCTCCAGGCAAGAATACTGGAGTGGGTTGCCATTTCCTTCTCCAATGCATGAAAGAGAAAAGTGAAAGTGAAATCGCTCAGTCTGTCCGACTGTTAGCGACCCCATGGACTGCGGCCCACCAGGCCACTTCGTCCATTGGATTTTCCAGGCAAGAGTACTGGGGTGGGGTGCCATTGCCTTCCCCGATTTTAGTATCTAGAGGATCCAATTCATTAAAACTTAAGTCTCTACTTAAAAAAAAAGCACTCTTGAAAATGTACCTACTTTTGGTATGATTTATACTAAGCCCCAAACTAAATATCGTAACTCTTAGATTGTTAAAGATAGTTGAACTTAATGAAAATAACTCTGAATTTTTAAACCTGATAATGTGTACTAATATACCTGATATTCTCATTCTAACCAGGTGAACTTTGATAAAATAGATGAAACCTGAGTGTCTTAATAACAAAATAAAGATACTAGAAAATTAAAAATTTTTTTGTTTGAATAGATAAATTCTTTTCATGGTTTGAATATCAAAGTTGAAATAGGAATACAGTGAAAAGTCCTTTCTATATCTTCCATCCACAGATTTCTCATAACTCAACAGTTACTTTGTCCCAGTTTAATACATATACATGCTAGTGCATTATTCTGTTCCATTTTTTCCCGCTTTTTTCATTGAACAAAAAATCTTGGAAATCGTAATTTTTAAAAACTGTATTTATTAATATTTTTTGGCTGTGTTGGGTCTCCATTCCTGTGTGGGCTTTTCTCTAGCTGCAGCAAGCAAGGGTTACTGTCTAGTTGTGGTGTGCAGGCTGCCCACTGCCGCGGCTTCTCTTGTTGCAGAGCATGGGCTCTAAGTCATGGGGGCTTCAGAAGTTGTGGCTCCCAGGTTCTGGAGTACAGGCTCAATAGTTGTGGCGCACAGGCTCAGTTGCTTCACAGCATGTAGGATCTTCTCAGAACAGGGATCAAACCTGTGTCTCCTGCATTGGCAGGCAGATTCTTTACCATGCAGCCACCAAGGAAGCCCGAGAAATCTCAATATTAAAACACAAAGAACTTTTTGTTGTTGTTGTTGTTAACAGCTACATAGTGGTCAAATGTATGCTTATATCATAATTTAGTGTCTTGTTGATGGATATATTTAAGCTGTTTCAAGGATAAGAAATACCTTGTCATTTCTCATGTGTGGAACTACATATGTGGGCTAGATCCCTAGAGATGAAATTGGAGGTTCAGAGTATGCATACTTTTGTAATTTGGATAGACACTGCCAAATTCTTCTTTCTATATATTTCAGCCAAAGCAGTGGGGCCAGATATAATTTTATACCTTTTTCATTTCATTCAGAAATGCACAAAGTGGGTTACCTATTAAAGAATAAGGAAGAAAGGACAAATTTAGTCAGCAATTTAAAGTACACTTTCATTCAAAAATACATTCAGTAGAAATTTACTGTGCATCTACTGCATGCCAAGTGCTTTTAGGCTTTTGGAGCTACCTACCTAAACAAATCAGACTCAAATCTCTGCCTCTGTGGAGCTTACATTTTGGAACTCCATGCTACTTCTTAAGACACAAGTTAAATGTCAATATCCTGAAAATGATCTGTTGCGATCCTGGGCACAGGCACCAGACATATGCTACCAGTTTTATTTAAAACTGACTAGAGGCAATGTTGCATATGATTTCATAGCTTTCCATCAGGTCCTTTTAAACAACACACTTGGGCAAGAGCTCTTTTTATCTGACTCCATCTGCTGTTGGTAGTGATCAGCATACTGTGGGCATTGTGGTAGCATCTGAGACTAGGTTGTGAAATAGGAAGTGCAGTTATGTGCAGATCAGCAAGTGTGTGCAGACTGTTTAGTTCTATCTGAAGCTGAAACCACGGGTGTCCAACTCAGGCTTGGGAGGCACGGAAGATAAGGTTATCAGCACATGCCCATCAGGGCACAGTTTCCCTTTTGCTGTCTGTCCCTGTTTTGGTTCTATAAAGAGATCCCAGGGGTTTTATGGAAAACAGTGTCAGAAGCATACACCAGCAGTACTCTTGTAAGGGCATGCAAAATGTTACTTGTTAGAAAGTGAGGGAGACAGAAAGGACAAGTGAAGCCAAGGAAAATGGGTGTATTGTCCAGTGGATGGTCAGAGAAAGTATGGCCTCAGGCTTGTGCATGTTTTCTTTCTTTTTCCTTTCTTGGCTGTGCTGCAGGCATGTGGGATCTTAGTTCCCCGATCAGGGATTGCCAGAGTCTTAACCACTGGACCTCCAGGAAATACTTTTCTTCCTAAAAGATCTTAAAACTTTAGCTCCCCCATTAGATTTAATTTTATAAGAAGTCAGTAAACTACAGTTGTTAAAGTCTTGCCAATATCCCACTGGGTTCTTTGCAGTCACTACAGGATAACTGGGAGTTCAGCTTGTGACGGGGAAGTCAGACACAATAGCATCTTCAAGCATGATGTGAAGAATACAAAAGAGCCAATTTCAGAGACTGGCTCTTCAATCATATCCTGACCTTTTTAATTTTGCTTGTTTTATTGAAACTTCATCTCTGCGCCATAATAGACACAACCAGCAATTGGTTAGTAACGAATGTTTTCTGCAGTCCGAATACATAGCAGTGATTTTTCTGTCCTTGAATCTTAGAAGGAGGCTTTGGACTCGTCAACATGCTCCTTTCACAGTTGAGGTCGAGAAGGGCGAAGTGACAATGGCAGAAGCCAGGTCTCTCTCCCGATTTCCAGTTCAGCAGAACTCCCGCCACAGGCTCCCCAGGGAAACCTGTCATGCCTCCGACTTCTGGATTCCGTGCTGTCATCCTGCAAGCTCTGCAAGCTGGGGTGACTTTGGGCAATGACATCGTGGCCCCCACGGGGGTTGCACATGGCAGAAGCCGCCCTGGAGCCGCCCGCCCGCCCGCCCGCCCACGGAGTGTGCGCGCTGTGCCCGGCGAAGGTCCGGGACGGGGTTGTGGACCACGGTCTCCGGAGTTTCCTTTCGTCAGGTGAGGTCGCGAGGGGACTTTCTCTGTTTCCTGGGCCCGGAAAGGCTGACCCTCGCCCAGCTGCGCTCCTACCCGGACGAGAAAGGGGACAGGCGGGCTCACGCCCCCTTCTCCGCTGGGCCCCACTCCTGCCACCCCAGGGCTCGGGTCGTTTTCCTTCCGCCCTTCCCTCGTTTTCCCCACCGGCGTCTCCTCAACTTTTCCCACTTGGCGTTTAAAAGCGCCACCGCCCCCCTCCCTGGGCGAGCAGCTCGCGCGCCTGCTGCGATCCTCGGCCCCTCCCCCCGCCTCTCCCCTCCTCCTCCCGGATCCACGCCGCCCGCTCCGCCGGCGCCCGCCCGGCGGTCACGTGCGCCGCGCCCCGCCCCGTCACGTGGCCCCGCCCCGCCCCGCCCCCGCGCCGGCGCGCTCCGACGTGCCCTGGAACTCACCCGCCCCGGGAGAGCCGCCTGCGGGGACGCGCCGGCCGCGGCCGCCGCTGAGTGAGCGCCCTTCAGGTTCGTCTGGGCGCCCCGCCGCCGCCGAGCCGGGCCAGGAGGGAGCCGCCCCCCCCGCGAAGCCGCCGGGCTCTCGGTGAGGTTGGAGGGGAGAGGGAGCCCGGGCGGAGGGCAGGTCGGGGCGGCGCTGCACAAAGGCGCCCGGGGCTGGGGCTGCGGGGCCGGGGGAGGCGTGTGCGGGCGGCGACGCCGGGGTGCGCGAGGTGCGGCCGGGGGCGCGGCCGGCGGGGTTCGGGCGCCGGGCCGCTGCTGGCCGCTCGGCTGGCGTGGGCGACGGGGTTTTAAATGGCTGGAAGTTGTGGCTCCTCTGCCCCCCGGGTTTCCTGACTTCCTGTGAGAGGGCAGTGCCCGCCGCCCCGCCCCCAGGAAGGAGGGTGGCGGGCGGTGTGTGTGTGTGTGTGTGTGTGTGTGTGTGTGTGTGTGTATAAAATGCTGGCGGTGCCGCCCTCCTTTCTGGTCTCCCGCGGGCGGCGAGCCCGCTCCTCAACTGCTGCAGGGGGTGCAACCCCCGCCCGCCTAGCAGCCCCAGGAGCCGACCTGGGGCTCCTCGAAGGCTATTGATCTCCCAGACTGGGCATGGGGGCTTCTGCAGCTTCTAGAGGTGCCCCGCCCCTGCTCCCTGGGCATCTGCTTCTTTCTAGCCCTTCTGCGAGGATTCTCCTCCACCGTTCTTAATTTCAGAAGACCCGCTGCGCCCTTCTCGGGTGTGTGGGTGTGTGTGTGTGGATTGTCTTCTAAGGATGACTGTCCTTGGCTTGTGGCGTCTGAAGTTACCGCAGACCCTTTGACACGAAAAGGCCACAGGGTCATTCTCGAGGCGTGGTGATGTTTTCCTCCTGACGGCAGCCAACGTTTTCCAGGCACTTGGAAGGCGAGCATGTTCAAAGCGTGGCTGTATGAAAGTTCTGATGTGTCTCCAACTGAAGTATTTGTTGGCGGGACAGGCTGTTAACATTCGTGTTGCTTTCAGGTTAATTAAGACAAGGGAGGTAATTAAAAAAAAAAGATTTGTTTACGTTCTTTTGAGCTGTACTGGGTCTTCGTTTGCTGTGCGCAGGCGTTCTCTAGTTGCGGGAAGCAGGGGCAGCCGTTCGTTGTGGTGAGTGGTCTTCTCATTGCTGTGGCTTCTCTTGTGTCGTCTGGGCTCTAGAGTGCGGGCTTCAGTGGTTGGGGCAGGTAGTTCTGTCTCAAGGGCTTAGCTGCTCCGCGGCCTGTAGGATCATCTGGGACCGAACCAGTGTCACCTGCATTGCAAGGCGGATTCTTATCCACCAGACCGCCAGAGAAGCCCCGGGTAGATTTTTTTGAACATTTAGGCATGTGTTCCTAACGGGAGGTGAATACGGGGAGGAAGGAACTTTGAATGAAGAATCCACTCGGGTTCTGATTAAGATTCTGCCGCTCAGCTTCTGAAGGTGAGACCTTGGAAGACTCTGAATGTTACAGTGAAGGGTGGCTCAAAAACGTCCAGCTTCTGGCCGCGCCTCTTTCATACCCAGACACTGGGAAACGGTGGCCTGGAGGTGGATCTGTAGCCAGTCTTCCTTACCTGATCCGCAGGAGGGTGCTTGACAGGGCAGGATGTCTTTTGTGTTATCTTTTGGTTGGCGTAGATGGTCTGGCTACTGGAGCCAGTATTTCTCTCTGTTTTAAAAAATGCCTTGGAAATGTTTCTGAGCAGAGTTTGGCTTAACCAGCCTCTAAAGACTTGACCCTGAGTGGGGCAACTGGAAGAACCCGAAGAGCTGGGCATGTCGCCGTGACCCCTGGTTTCAGGAAGCTCTGCTGGTCTGGAAAGGGACTCTTTTGGGGAAAAATGAGTTGAACGAAGCCTAATGTACCATATTGCATGTGCATGCCCCAGTATGGGGTGGTAGGTTTCTGTTCCTACTTTATGGAGGACAGAAGTTGGAGAAGGTTGCTAACGCACTGATTCTTAATGTGATGCCATCTGTATAGAGTGGTTGTCCATATATAGTCAATATTTTATGTATCTTTAGTTTTTTTCTTTTTTTTTACATACTACACTAGTTGTTGTGAGGCACAAGTGAAAATATGTAAATACTGCAGAAAAACAGTGTAATATTTGTAGTCAATCATTTGGAGGTTCTTTCATTAATAAGAAAGTATCTGCTGAGTGCTTTTTTTTAATTAGGTTGACAGAAAATGTATTTTACGAATGTAAGGTACTTCAAATAATGCAGTTGACAATTCTGAGAGTAAAAAGGGTAACAAACAGTTTAAGTTAATTAAGACAGTGAATATGATGCTGTGTAAAATTACTAAATGGTAGCTTCCCTGATGGCACCCCACTCCAGTACTCTTGGCTGGAAGATCCCATGGATGAAGGAGCCTGGTAGGCTGCAGTCCAGGGGTCGCTAAGAGTCAGACACGACTTTGACTTTTCACTTTCATGCATTGGAAAAGGAAATGGCAACCCACTCCAATGTTTTTGCCTAGAGAATCCCAGGGACGGGGGAGCCTGGTGGGCTGCCGTCTGTTGGGTCGCACAGAGTCGGACACGACTGAAGCGACTTAGCAGCAGCAGCAGCAGCTTCCTTGATGGCTCAGCTGGTAAAGAATCCGCCTGCAATGTGGGAGACTTCCTTGATGGCTCAGCTGGTAAAGAATCCACCTGCAATGTGGGAGACCTGGGTTTGATCCCTGGGTTGGGAAGATCCCCTGGAGAAGGGAACAGCTACCCACTCCAGTATTCTGGCCTGGAGAATTCCATGGACTGTATAGTCCAAAGGGTTGCAAAGAGTCAGACACGACTGATAGACTTTCACACTCACACACTCATTTTTGCTTATATGAGAAAACTGGTGCTAGGAAAAAGCAGTTTAAGGTAAATCTGCCTAAAGTGGGCATTGCAGTTTCATAGTAGTGAGAAAGAAGAGTGAAATTAAACTTCTATCTTATATAGAATAGTTTTAGTTGTACTTGCAAATATGCATTGTTTTGTTGAAGGAATCAAAAGTGAAAAGGCAGGATGGTACCACAGCATTATTGTGCTTCAAAATCATGCTCTTTTGAGGAACCAGTTGGGCTGCTACCTTTGTGGTTTCTTTAATTGTTAACTGTTCTAATTGTGCCACATCCTCATTTTTGGATGGCTTTGCAGTGATTCAGCCATTTTCCTGTTTTATTGACTTAATATTTTGCAGTTTCAGTGTACAGTTGACCAGTTTTTTAATTGAACTGAACTACCAGATCATGACCTCTCTGAGCACCCCTTGCCTTGATAATTAGGTGCTTAAATTTTAGTGTACATGGGAATCACCTGAACTTCTTAAGCCCCATGTAATACCAGTGCTGCCAGGACCTCAGACTACTGCTGTCACGTGGAAATGTGATGCCAGTCACCTTTGTAATTCTCAAGCTTTTAGTACTCACATGATAACTAAGAAAGTTACAAAGAAGCCATGAGATAAATCTTACTATCATTTTGTCTGTATGACAGCTTCAGACTCCCATGTGTGTTTTACACTTATAGCACGCCTCAGTTTAGGTTAGCCACAAGGTACATGCTCAGTAGGCGCATTTGCTTACAGTGGCTGCTGTGTTGAACAACGGTGGTTCTGGAGTGTGCAATCTCAATCGCTGCTGTTCTAAGTGAGCTTTCAGATTGGCTGCATCAGCAACCCTTGGGAACTTGTTAGAAATGCACATTTTTGGGCCCCACCTCAAACCTACTCTCATTGGAATATCTGGGATTTCATTAATCTACAGCATATGACTATAGAATGTGTATGTGTGTTTTGGATATGATCACAGAACAGGAAAAGTTAATTAGGGGAAAATTAAGGAATATGGTCATTATTGTCAGTATTAGTTCATGGAGTGTGATGAATATACTGTACTAACATAAAATGTTTGTAGTCGAGGGAACAGTGTACAGGATATATGGGAACTCTGTACTATTTTTGCAGTAAATCTGTGAATCTAAAACTCGTCTAAAAGAATGTGTTTTTAATTGTGTGTTTTTTTTTTTCCACCACACTGTGTGGCATGTGGTATCTTAGTTCCCAGACCTGGTGTTGAACCGGTGTCCCCTGTAATGGATGCTCAGAGTCTTAACCACTGGACCATCAGGGAAGTCCCAAGAATGTTTTTTTAAAGCAGCTCTCCAGTTGATGCTGCCTTTCACTAAAAGTGAGACGCAGTGATCTGGATCACTAATATGACCTGCACTGCTACAGCTTGGGTGGGCAGGAGGGAGGCTACTATTAGGTCTCCTAGGGCAATAATAGTATTTTTGTATTAAGAACTAAAACTTACAAAGCACTTAACATGCGCTAGGGATTATACCAAGGGCTTTATGCATATTTACTTGTTTAACTCTCCCAACATGTGGTATATACTATTAATCAGCTCCGTTTCACAAATGGAAAAAATACTGAGGCTCAGAGAGGTTGGGTGCCTTGTCTGAGGTTACATAGCTAGCAAGAGGCAGAAACAGGGACATTTGACAAGGGGCTCATTTTATTTTTTATTTTTATTTTTTTAAGGGTCTCATTTTAAAAGCAGTCAGTTCAGTTGTGAGTGTTCTCTTTGAGTAAGTGCTAATTAATGTGAATGTTTTGTATCATGCATTCCAGTTTACAAAGTACTTTTTCTCTTTCCATTTTCCTAAGGATCTTTTGAGGTGTGTATTGTTTCTTTTGTTTTTTAGATAGTTCAGGTGCTGAGGGCCTGTAAGCTGCTAAATGGCACGCCCTGATTTAAATTTCAGTCCTTCAACCCTGAGTCCTGTGCTCCTTCACCACTGGAGAATTCAAACTATTAATACATTTTGAAGTTAGAGCAGTATCATTAAAAGTTAAGCTGAAAATTGCCTGTATGTTGCTGTATATTACTGGTTTGTTTTAAAAAAATAGTTTTATTGAGTTACAATATACATACACTGAAGTAAAAGTCAACAATAAAATGCTCACTGCTTGAGCAGTGACATTGCTTAGCATTGTTCTAAGCAAAACAAGCCAGACATTAAAGGTTATATACTCTATATGGTTGGTGCTTTTCTGTCTCCATTTGGTTTCCTTGAGGAAGCTGTGATTAATGCGATGCTTTTTTTATCATGCTTTATAGTTTACTAAGTACTTTTTCATGTTTTCTCTACCCATTCTCACAGGGATCTTCTGAAGTTTGTGTTGTTTCCTGTTTTACGGAGGGTTGTACCACAGGTGGTTTAGGCATTCACCAGTTGATAGGCCTCTGGGTCATTTCCAGTTTCTGGCTGTTATGAATAAAGCTGTTACGGATGTTCATGTAAGGCCTTTGCAAGGACTTATGCTTTCATTTTTCTTGGATAAATACCTAGAAGAAGAATTGCTAGATCATAAATGTATGTTTAAGAAATTGCCAAAGTGCTTTCCATAGTAGCAGTACTGCTCTGCATTACCACCAGCAGTGAACGAGAGTTCCCAGTCGCTGGTGTCCTTGCCCTGCAAAATATCCTTAGTATGTATTTAAAGCCATTCTGGTAGGGGTGTAGTGATACCTGGTGTGGTTTTTTCTTAATCTTTATTTATTTTTGGCTGCCTCAGTGTTAGTTGTGGCAGGCATGGTCTGTGCTTGCGTTGCGCAGGCGCCACAGCCCTGGACTCAGCAGTTGCCGTGCACTGGTTCTCCAGTTGAGGCTCTCGGGCTTAGTTGTCTGGTGGCGTGTGGCATCTTAGTTTCCCCCCCAGGGATTGAACCTGACTCCCCTGCATTGGAAAGCAGATTCTTAACTACTTGACCTCCAGGGAAGTCCCTGATATCTGGTGGTTTTAATTTGCCTTGTTAAGAGTTTTGTTTAACAGCTTTATTGAGATATAATTGCTGTAAAGTAAACTGGACGTATTTAAAGTGTGCATTTTGATCAGTTTTGACATAGGAGTGGGCCTGTAAAATCATCACCATTTTCAGGATAGCGAACATACCCATCTCTCACCTCCTAATCTTAAGCCCAAAGGTAATTCATTGCTCTTGTTCCCTGGTAACTATTTCTGTGTGTTTCTGATCTGCTTTCTGTCACTATTTATTACTTTGCATTTTCTAGAATGTTATGTAGATATAATCATAGAGTATGTGCTCTTTCTTGTCTGGATTTTTTTCACTCAACAAAATTATCTTGAGAGTCATCCAGTTTGTTGTGTATATCAGTAGGTTGTTCCTTTTTATTATTGATTGACATCCTATCGTGTGGATATTACACAGTCACTTTATGTGGTCACCTGTTGGTGGTCATTGGGTTGCTTCCAATTAGGCGCTGTTACAAATAAAGCCACTGTATACATTCATGGACAGGTCTTGATATGGACACGTGTTTTCATCTTTGGTAAATACCATGGAGTAGAATCCCTGGGTCATATGGTTGATGTATATTTCTTTTTCTTTTTTTTTTTTTTAATTTAATTTTATTTTACTTTACAGTACTCTACTGGTTTTGGCATACATTGACATGAATCCACCACGGGTGTACACATGAACCCCCCTCCCTCCGTTGATATATATTTCAAGGTTTTAAGAATCTGCCCAACTTTTCCCAAAGTAGTTGTACTGTTCTACATCCCCACCAGCAGTATGTCAGAATTCTGGTTGCTCCACATTCTCAGAAATACTGGTATGGTCAGCCTTTTAATTTTAGCCATTCCAGTAGGTGTGTGATGTTATTTGTGTTTTTAATTTACATTTTCCTAAGGACTAAAGATTTTGGGCATCTTTTCATGGACTTCTTTACCATCTATAAATCCTCCTCCTTGGATATGAATACTTGTCCATTCCTATCTTTTGCCCCCTTTTTATTGGGTATTTGTCTTCTTATTGACTTCTACAGTTTTTGTGTGTTCTATGTATGAGTTCTTTGTTGGAGAGAAGTTTGTGTCTGAGATATTTGTGACTATGTTCATAATGTTGGTCTGTAGTTTTTCTGTTTTATAACTTCTTTTCCTGAATACACGCTGACTCACTGCAGATGGTGACTGCAGCCATGAAATTAGAAGACGCTTACTCCTTGGAAGAAAAATTATGACCAACCTGGATAGTATATTCAAAAGCAGAGACATTACTTTGCCGACTAAGGTCCGCCTAGTCAAGGCTATGGTTTTTCCTGTGGTCATGTATGGATGTGAAAGTTGGACTGTGAAGAAAGCTGAGCGCCGAAGAATCGATGCTTTTGAAGTGTGATGTTGGAGAAGACTCTTGAGAGTCCCTTGGACTGCAAGGAGATCCAACCAGTCCATTCTGAAGGAGATCAACCCTGGGATTTCTTTGGAAGGAATGATGCTAAAGCTGAAACTCCAGTACTTTGGCCACCTCATGAGAAAAGTTGACTCATTGGAAAAGACTCTGATGCTGGGAGGGATTGGGGGCAGGAGGAGAAGGGGACGACAGAGGATGAGATGGCTGGATGGCATCACAGACTCGATGGACGTGAGTCTGAGTGAACTCCGAGAGATGGTGATGGACAGGGAGGCCTGGCGTGCTGCGATTCATGGGGTCGCAAAGAGTCGGACATGACTGAGCGACTGAACTGAACTCATAGAATCAGTTGGGATGTGTTTTCCCTCTGTTTCAATTTTCTGTAAGAAGTTTGTTTACAGGTGGTATTGTTTTCCTTACACTTTGGTAAAATTCACCAGTGGAGCCATCTTGGCCAGGAGTTTTCTTTGTGGGAAGATTTTTATAGACAGATTCAATTTATTTAAAAAACATTAGAATGATTTAGGTTATCTATTTCTTAAGCAAGCTTTAGTAATTTGCCAAAGAAATGTATCTGGTTCATTTGAATTGATGAATTTATCAGCATAAAGTTGTTATTAATGTTCTCTTGTTTTCCTTTTAATGTCTTTAAGATCTAGAGTTACATCCCTTGTTTCATTCTTAATGCTGGTTATTTGTGTTTTTTGTCTTTAGTGCTTGATCAGTTTGGCTAGAGGATTGTCAGTATTACTGATCTTTTTGAAGAACCAGCTTTTGGTTTTCACTGATTTCCTCTTAACATTTTTCTGTTTTCTCGTTTACTGATTTCTGCTTGCTTTGGGTTTAATTTGCTCTTCTTTAGTTTCTTAGAGTGCAGTCTTACATCACTGATTTGAGACCTTTTTCTTTTCTGATTGTTGGCATTTGGTATATAAATTTTCTCTGAGCACTGCTATAGCTGCATCCTACAAACTCTGAGATGTCACCTTTTCATTTTCATCCAATTCATATCTCTTATTTGATTTCTTATTCGACCTGTGGTTTATTTAGAAGTATGTTGTGGAGTTGTCAAAGTACATTATTTATGTTATTTCAGTCCTTACAGATTTATTAAGATTTGTTTCATGGACTAGAATATAGTCAACAGAAAATGTATGTTTATAAGAAACTACTGAACTAGCTGTACCATTTAGCCTTCCCACTAGTACTGAATGTGTGTCCAGTTGTTGGTATCTTTGTCAGCCCTTGATATTGTCTTTGTTTTTAAAAAATAACTTTATTCAACTGGTGGGTAGTAATACCTTGTTTTGGTTTTAGTTTGCATAATTGGTTTTCTAATGTTTTGTAAAACAATTTAAATTTGAATGAGAAGAGTCATGTTTTTTATTTTTCCTTCCAGTAGAGGACAGGAACCTGTAAGGCAGCAGTCCCTAACCTTTTGGCCACCAGGGGCTGGTTTCGTGGAAGACAGCTTTTTTTCCACAGACCCGAGCAGGGTGTTGGGGCGGCAACGAGAGCGATGGGGAGCGGCTGGGCTCCTGACAGGCTGCCCACCGGCTCCCGTCTGCAGCCTGGGTGGGCACTGGCAGTAGCAGCAGTTCATCACTGTCTGTGTGCTACAGAAGTGCTACTTTTCAGTCTTCCAAAAGGCTGAGTGTTTATTTGCCTTTCAGTGTTTATAAGAGGCTCTGTGAAAGCTGTGTGAGGATCGAAGTGATTTTTATAGTTTTGGGGTAGACTTGTATAAACTGATTTGAATTATATTCTCCATGTTACATTCCCACCAGTAGTGCACATGAATTCCAGTTTCTCCACCTCCTCACCAACACTTGTTATTTCTGTTGTTACTTTTACAGTAGCCACCCTCATGGATGTGGCGTGGTGTCTCATTGTGGTTTTGATTTGCGTTTGATTTGCTTATTGGCCATGTGTGTATCTTCCTTGGAAAAATGTCTATTCAGGTCCTTTGCCTGTCTGACTCTGCTCATTGCAATTTATTTTGAAGTAGATTGGCATAATTTAAGCTTTATAATGAGTACTTTTTTCTTTTTTTTAAGTAAGTTATTGATGTCTGACTAGACCTTTGCAATGACTCCACCATAATAATCACTATATTTGTGTTTTTGTTTTTTAAGCATGGAATTAGGTTGAATGTAAATAGTCATTTCAGAAATTAGGAGGGTAATGTGTATAGTTGCAGAGGAATATCTGAGTTGGTCAGGGCGGGGTGGCAGTTAATGCTTGGGTAACCAGTGGAGTCCTGAAGTGAATGGAGTTTTTCTTCTAAAGTGAATTATTAGAGGATTAGAGGTCTTATAAAACTTTAAGTAAAGACCGGGTTTGTGATTTTCTCTTTAGTATGTAACAATGATTAGTGATGTGAACTGAGACCCTGGGCAATGGGTGCTTCCCCAGAAGGAAATCAAGGTGTTACAACAAGCACAGTGGGTGGGATGCCACAGAGGCAAGATGAAAATTGTGTGAACTGTAAAAATGATAATTTCTTTTTTTTTTTTAAGCTGGTTAGTTAATTTGGCTACGTGGTGACTCTCAGTTCCCTGACTAGGGATTGAGCCCCGGGCCATGGCAGTGAAATCCTGGGATTGTAACCACTAGGCCACTGGGGAACTCCCTTAGCTGATTATTTTAGAAAGTTCTTAGTGGAAAATTAAGTTGTGGGACTTAGGTGTTCAGGATCTAGGAGGAAGAATCCATAGACTGGAGTGCATGTAGAAGGGAGTGAGAGCTGAAAAATGTGGAAGCCGAATGTTGATCATAGTTCAGTTCAGTCGCTCAGTCATGTCCGCTTCTTGCGACCCCCTGAACTGTAGCACTCCAGGCCTCCCTGTCCATCACCAACTCCTGGAGATAACCCAAACTCATGTCCATTGAGTCGGTGATGCCATCCAACCATCTCATCCTCTGTCGTCCCCTTCTCCTCTGCCCTCAATCTTTCCCAGCATCAGGGTCTTTTCAGAAGAGTCAGCTCTTTGCATCAGGTGGCCAAAGTATTGGAGTTTCGGCTTCAACATCAGTCCTTCCAATGAACACCCAGGACTGATCTCCCTTAGGATGGACTGGTTGGATCTTGCAGTCCAAGGGACTCTCAAGAGTCTTTTCCAACACCACAGCTCAAAAGCATCAATTCTGTGCTCAGCTTTCTTTATAGTCCAACTCTCACATCCATACATGACCACTGGAAAAACCATAGCTTTGACTAGATGGATGTTTGTTGGTAAAGTAATATCTCTGCCTTTTAATAGGCTGTCTAGGCTGGTCATAGAGGAGTGATTTTAAAGGTTCATGGGAAGCTACTATTGTATAGTTAGTGTTTGGTGATATAGACTGTGAAGGAAAAGGAAGTTTAACCTGTTGCATCAAGCAAATATTCTTTTTGTTTCTTAGTCTTTTTAATAACTGAGTTTTTTACCTTTAGACTATCCTTCGTGGTAGCCTATGTCATCCCCTTAAAATTCTTTGTGTGTGAGTGAATCCGAAATGATTAAAAGCCAGTTTAATGGTTTTTAATATGAAAGGGCTTGATCAGGACTGTTTAGTAGAGTACTGAATTTACGAATTTTTTAGAAATACAGTAGGTTCCTCATTTTCCGCTCTGTCATTTGGGTTAGTATTTATATTTCCATGTATGAGATGAGGTCACTTTAGAATGGACCCAGAGCTGTAACAACCACTGATAATCGAGAACTCCTAGTACTTCTTAAATGTAATTTGTGTTTTGATGAGAAAAGCATTGTATGAAAGTAAACAACAGAGGGAATGCAAGTTTATTTAAAGTGGGACAGCATAATGTAAGATATATTCATAGGAATGTCAAGTACGCATGATATCACTTTTCGTTGAGTTAGTTTGTTGGTAAAGTAATATCTCTGCCTTTTAATAGGCTGTCTAGGCTGGTCATAGAGGAGTGATTTTAAAGGTTCATGGGAAGCTACTATTGTATAGTTAGTGTTTGGTGATATAGACTGTGAAGGAAAAGGAAGTTTAACCTGTTGCATCAAGCAAATATTCTTTTTGTTTCTTAGTCTTTTTAATAACTGAGTTTTTTACCTTTAGACTATCCTTCGTGGTAGCCTATGTCATCCCCTTAAAATTCTTTGTGTGTGAGTGAATCCGAAATGATTAAAAGCCAGTTTAATGGTTTTTAATATGAAAGGGCTTGATCAGGACTGTTTAGTAGAGTACTGAATTTACGAATTTTTTAGAAATACAGTAGGTTCCTCATTTTCCGCTCTGTCATTTGGGTTAGTATTTATATTTCCATGTATGAGATGAGGTCACTTTAGAATGGACCCAGAGCTGTAACAACCACTGATAATCGAGAACTCCTAGTACTTCTTAAATGTAATTTGTGTTTTGATGAGAAAAGCATTGTATGAAAGTAAACAACAGAGGGAATGCAAGTTTATTTAAAGTGGGACAGCATAATGTAAGATATATTCATAGGAATGTCAAGTACGCATGATATCACTTTTCGTTGAGTTACAGTTTAAGAAAATGGTTCTCTAATGATAGGAAGCATTGAAATCAAGCACGTAAAAGCCAGGTTGGGAGAATGTGTCACTACAGGCTCGACGCTCATCTTGTCTATTTCCTGCCCCAGCCCTTGAATCAGTTACTTCTCCAAAAAGCCTTGGTCCTTTTACTTGAAGAATGGTATTAGAGGCCAGATCTGAGTGCCGTGTGTGCTTGTTGCTGCTTAGGTGTCGTTTCTGCTGACAGCAGGATTTATGTGTGGAGTACGAAGCATATAGACATGTATCTGTAACACTTGTTTGTGTAATCTGAATCTCTGGTAAACAAAGTGAGTTCACGTTTCTGTTTCCAGGTCTAATCTGTTATCACAGAATCATTCTAGCTTCCTCCCTTGCGTGTCTTAAATTCATATTCCAACATTGGAAACTTCGTTCCCACCGTCTACATTCTGTAATACTTAATTATTCAATTCCAGTGTGTGTATGTGCATAGCAGTATCACAATTTTTAAATCATACTCCCACAGGAAGTTGATGTTGTTTGTGTGTTACTTATATGCAGTTCCTTTGTGTTCTTATAAACTTGACTTATTTCCACAGTAAGTGATGTCAGCCTCTGCCTCCATTCCTGCTCTGTTTGGTGAGGTGAAGTCATTCCTTACATGTGTAATACTGTTTGACCATCGAGTCTCAACTGCTTCCCTGCTGGGATCCCCTTGACCTCCTAAATGATTGTTTAGAATTTGAAAACATTGGAGTACATGCTTGTGTTGTTACGATGAATGGGTTTTGACAAGTGCATGACGTGTTGTGTACACCATTACAACATCATACAAAATAGTTTATTGACCTGAAAGAATCCACAGTGCTTCACCTGTGGAAGCCCCCCTCCCTGCCTCCCACCCCTAGCAATCTCCGTCTCTGTGGTTTTGACTTTTCCAGACTGCCACACGATAGAATCATTCTATATGTTGCCTCTTCTGTCTATTTATTTTTCTTTCACTTAGCAAAATAAATCTAAGACTCACTTCTGTCTTCATAGATCAAAGCTCTTTCTTTTTATTCAGTTCAGTTCAGTCGCTCAGTCGTGTCCGACTCTTTGCGACCCCATGAATTGCAGCACGCCAGGCCTCCCTATCCATCACCATCTCTCGGAGTTCACTCAGACTCACGTCCATCGAGTCTGTGATGCCATCCAGCCATCTCATCCTCTGTCGTCCCCTTCTCCTCCTGCCCCCAATCCCTCCCAGCATCAGAGTCTTTTCCAATGAGTCAGCTCTTCGCATGAGGTGGCCAAAGTACTGGAGTTTCAGCTTTAGCATCATTCCTTCGAAAGAAATCCCAGGGTTGATCTCCTTCAGAATGGACTGGTTGGATCTCCTTGCAGTCCAAGGGACTCTCAAGAGTCTTCTCCAACACCACAGTTCAAAAGCATCAGTTCTTCAGCGCTCAGCTTTCTTCACAGTCCAACTTTCACATCTATACATGACCACAGGAAAAACCATAGCCTTGACTAGGCTGACCTTAGTCGGCAAAGTAATGTCTCTGCTTTTGAATATACTATCCAGGTTGGTCATAACTTTTCTTCCAAGGAGTAAGC
>SJYX01005974.1:195135-258360 GCA_006410675.1 Oreotragus oreotragus
AGGATGAGATGGTTGGATGGCATCACCAACTCAATGGACATGAGTTTGGTGATGGACAGGGAGGCCTGGCCTGCTGTGGTTCATGGGGTCGCAAAGAGTCAGACACGACTGAGCGACTGAACTGACTGACTGAATAGTATTGTTTGTCTGACTGTCTCGGTTTATCCTTTCACCTTTTGAAACACATCTTGATGGCTTCCAGTTTTGGGCAACTGCTCTGAACATTTGCGTGCAGGACTTTTTGTAGAAATAAGATTTCAAATCATCAACCTTGTTGCTGGATTGTGTGGTAAGACAACATTCACTTGTGTAGAAACTGTTAAATGACTTCCAAACTGGCTCCGCCATTTTGCATCCCCACTAGCAGTGAGTGAAAGTTCCTATTGCTCTGCATCCTTATCAGCATTTGGTGGTGTCAGTTTTTTGGATTTTAGCCATTCTAATAGTGGTACAGTGATATCTCATTGTTGCAGTTTGCTATTCCCTAATGACACAAAGTTGGGTATTTTTTCATGTGCTTATATTCTTTCATGATGTGTCTTTTCAGATTGTTTTCCATTTAAAAAGTTGGTTATTTTGTTTAGTTTTAAGAGTTCTGTGTATGTTCTGGATAAAAGCCCTTCATCAGACATCTGTTTTATTTTCTCCTTGTCTCTGGTTCATGTTTTCATTTTCTGTATCTTTCACAGAGCAGAAATTAGTAATTTTAAGAAGGTCCTCTTTAATTTTCTCTTTCATGAATTATGCATTTGGAGGTACATTTAAAAATTCATCATCAAACCCAAGGTCATATTACTTCCTTTTAAAATTGGAATATTTTTCAGACTTCCCTCCTCTTCCAGTGGTTAAGAATCTGCCTTGCAGTGCAGGGGTCAGGGGCTCAATTCCTGGTTGGGATGCTGAGCTCCCCCTTACCACAGAGCAGCTAAACCTGAGCCCTGCAATTTAGAGGGTCCATACCCAGCAGCGGCCAGGTCCTTCATGGTGCATCAAAGGTCTGTGCTGCAACTAAGACCCAAATCAGCCGAAGAAATAAATATTTGAAAAATAAATGGGAATATTTTCCTACTCTTGTAACAATCCAAGAAAAATTCTTAGGTCCCCCTCATTTCTGACTAAGGAAGACTTCCTGGCATAGGTCTTTCTGAAATACTATATGCAAGTATCACTTTTATTAAAAGATGCTTGCTCTCTGAAATACTTCTTTTGTTGTTTCCTCATTTTTGTTTTGTATTTAAATCTGGTTTTGAATTTCGTTTATCAGTTTATGCTTGACTGTGTTTTCTACTGCTTTCCAGTTAACTGATTATTTCCTGTATCCTTCCTATTTTTACTGTTTCTTTATGACCAGAATAGTTTATGACGGCAATCAGTATATTTTGCTTGTCTTCTTTAGGCCTAAAGAAATACCATATATTCTCTACATTTTTATTCTTAGAAAACAGGGATCGCGCATTCAGAACAAACCTTAGGGTCCCTGTCATGGCTGATGGTTTCTTGTTAAGTGAATGATCTAGAGAACTATTTGGTGAAATACTTTCTTATTCTGGAACTTATGCTGGAGTTGTTTTTAACTTTTTTATTCTGCTCCTTACGGTTTATTTGATTTCTTTAGTAGAGGCCTATTCAGGGAGTGTTAAACAAGTACTTGTAAAGCTGCTGGAGGACTTCACATCAAGAATTGGTGCTTAAATTGTGGTATTTTAAGGTGGATTGATAGATACGTGAGGCTGTGTTAGCAGTTTGTTGTTCATGGTATTAAAATTGTTAAATATGTAGTACATATATGTATCAAACTTAAATTTGGATATTTGGTCTTAAATTTGGTTATTAATTATGGATACATTTATCACAGTCCTCTGAGACTTTGTTTACTTGTTTACTTCCTGTTGTACCAGGTAATGGTCTCATTCTGTGAGATGTAGTTGATTAAAGCAGATGTCCTGGGGGAGGAAGATAGCATTTGCTGAGCTGTGTAATTTGTGCTCAGAAAGAAATGAGAAAAATTGTAGACAGAAAGGAGGAGGCCATTAAGAGTTTAAAATAGCGTGGTAGAAATGTATCTGATTTGGTGGGGAGAGAATAAAAGCTCTAAACGGTTGTATGTGTGTTCTTATTGAAATACCAGAATGCCCATGGGTAAGAAGTGCTTCATGCCGCAAAGAAAGGCAGTGGTTGTTACTGGACAGTAGACGTGCAGAGCTCTGTCCTAGTGGTTGGGTTCTTAGTAGTTATGTATATGTGTGTGTGTGTGTGTGTGTGTGTGTGTGTGTGTGTGATGAAAAAGGGTGGAGCAGTGTGGTGATGGGTGCTGAGCATATTTCAGTAAGTGGAGTGTTGTGTTCAGAGGGTGGTGGTGTTGAATGAGTAAGGATGCTAGCCAAAATATTTGAAAGGTTAAGATAGCAGGATAAACAGTAGTATGTAATAGGGCTTCCCTAGTGGCTCAGTGGAAAAGAATCTGCCTGCGGTGCAGGAGATGGGAGTTCAATCCCTGGGTCGGGAAGATCCCCTGGAGGAGGAAATGGCAGCCTGGCAGACCCATGGACAGAGGAGCTTGGCGCCCTGCAGCCCGTGGGTTGCAAAGAGTTGGACCCAACTTAGGGACTATAAACAATAGCAACAAATAACCTAAAGGGAAACGAATTTGAAAAATAATATGTGTGTGTGTGTGTAACTTAATCTCTGTGCTGTACACCTGAAACTTGCACTATACTGTAAATCAGTTATGATTCAATAAATAAAAAGGAATCCACAGTTTGGGGAATAGAGGAAGGAGCAAACCATGAACATCTGTTTTAATACAGCTTACGTTTTTAAATAAAAATAGGAGCAACAGTTATCCGCGTAATTGCCGGTCAGCCTCCCTTAGGTCTCAGTCTTTAGAGCGTGTGTGTGGTGCGTGCTGCCATACTCTTGTTTAGAGGCAGAGTTGTGTCTGACTCTGTGACCCCATGAACTGTGGCCTGCTAGGTCCCTCTGTCCGTGGAATTTCCCAGGCAAGAATACTGGAGTGGGTTGCCGTTTCCTGTTCCAGGGGAAGTATTTTAGAGCCATCCCACAATTTTGTTTGTACATATAGTTTTTAATAGGGCTTTTCTCTTCATATTTGTTATGTCCAACTTTTCTTAGACCTTGGATTGTAATACATAATTCCTGCGATGTGACTTTCTAGAAGTTTATTATTTTAATCGTCTCAGGGGCTTCCCACTTCACTCCTCACCTCCATTTCCTTGTAGCTCAGTTGGTAAAAAGTCTACCTGCAGCGCAGGAGTCCGGGGTTCAATCCTTGGGTTGGGAAGATCTCCTGAAGGAGGAGATGACAACCCACTCACTCCAGTATCCTTGCCTGGAAAATCTCATGGACACGGGAGCCTGGTGGACTGCAGTCCATGGGGTCGCAAAGAGTTGGGCACGACTGAGCAACTAATGCTTATTTACTTACTTACTGTCTCAGTTCCTGTTATTCCCCGCCTCTCCCGCCCACCCCCAGCCCCATGCCCTCTCTGGCTCCTGTCACCTGCCTTGTATCTAACTACCTGTTCTGTCTGCAGTCTTTGAACTGCTTCTCCATCTTTCTCCGCCCTGCAGTTCTCATTTCCTTTACAGTAATGAAAACTTGAGTCTGGGCGTCCCATGCCGAGTGTAGTGAAACTGCCTTATCATTCTCCCTGACTCCTCCTCCTCCTTATCTGTGTGCGGCCAGTGGGGCAGGTGTGGTGGCAGGGACGCCGCTCACCACCCCTCGCCCCTCCCCTTGCAGTTGACTCCTTATTCTTGTTACTTCCTTTGCTCCTTTCCTGCGGATCAGTGTCTGACCACCTCTGGGTCACCTGGGCGCCCCTAGCCTTCTGTGTATTCCCTTATTTGTTCAGTATCTTCAAAGGTGTTTCTTAAGTTGTTACTTCCTGGAAAGTAACAAATTGCCTGAGGATAAGTTTTTCAGTGTGGAATTTTGAAAAGCTGTAGTGAAAAACTTTTCTGTAGGTAAAAGGATTAACGCTCCTAGTGACTAATGTTCTGGTAATGCATGAAAGTAAAGGCTGAATGATTGGAAGCTTAGAATTTCTATTTACCGTGTCAGGAAGGACTGGGTGGATTTAGCAAGGTAGTTTCTGGAGGGATAAATTCTGGATGTGGTGAAGTTTTAGGTGCCTGTTGGAACACCCCAGTGGATCTGGCACTTGTATCCTAGTTGTCTTTAATCTAGAAGACTCCCTCGTTTCATAAAACTGATTGTTTAAAGCATTCAGGTGTGTTTCTCATAGACTGTCTCACATCCCAGATTTATTCAGTTTTTATAAAAGTTGTTTCTAATGTTATTAAAAAATTTTTTTAAGTCATTTCTGTCAGGATAACAAAGGTGGAAATGAAGTTGAAGCAAAGTGGAAATGAAGTAGGAGGGGCGGTGAAGTATACTTTGTGTTTTTATGTGTTTGGAGGGTGTTGCTGGCCACAGCCCTGATGTGCAAAATTGTTGGTGTTCCTTATAGCTGTTGTAAAAAAAAAAGTCATGCACTGCCAGTAACGTTGCCTTCCTTAGTCTTCTTGCAGCAATCCTGGTTAAAGTTAATGAAATTTATTTTTTTTTATAGGTTTAAATGTAATCCTGGATGTTTAATTCTTCTAAGGTACATTTCTTATTTTTACTATTTTTTGAAACAACATTACTATATTAAATTCATTATCCAAGTAGTTTGTTTCTACAGAGTAAATTTGAGTTGCAGAAATTGTGTGACTAGTTGTCACCTGGGCTTTATCTGTTTTGGAGGATGTCGTCCTCAGGGTGTGGTGGTTGTGGCGCATAGAGTGTCAGTAATGCTGTGCTCAGTACTTGGGTGCTGAGGAAAATTGGTAGGCTGTTGTGGGACCTTGTGTAAACATTTCTGCTATAGTCAAGAGTTACTCAGGTTTGCCTGAGAATTCTCGAGTATTGGGCTGAGTGTGTTTTCATGGGGCTGCTGTATCAAAGTGCTGCAAACCGCGGACTTAAAACTACAGAAACTTGGGTCATTTCCTAGGGGCCCACTGGTGAGGGCTCCGTGCTCCCAGTGCAGGGTGTGTGGGTTCAGTCCCTGGTCGAGGAACTGAGATCCTGCATGCTGTGTGGCGCGGTCAAAAACACCACCAAAAACCGGAAACGTGTTCACGTGTCGTGGAGCCGGAGGACTGAGTACCCTAGGGAGGACCCTTCCTCGCCTGTCCAGCCTCTGGCGTGTGCTGGCAGGCCTAGGTGTTCCTTAACGTGTAGCTGCTTCACCCCCAAGTTCTGCCTCTGTCTACACGCAGTCATCTTCCCTTGTGTGTCTTCTCTCCTTGTTTCCCATCTTCCCTCCTTAGAAATGCATTGGATCTTAGGGAAAAAAAGAGAAAGTGAAGTCACTCAGTTGTGTCCAGCTCTTTGTGACCCCATGGACCGTAGCCTACCAGGCTCCTCCATCCATGGAATTTTCTAGGCAAGAGTACTGGAGCGGATTGCCATTTCCTTCTCCAGGGGATCTTCCCCACCCAGGGATCGAACCCGGGTCTCCTGCGTTGCAGGCAGTCGCTTTACCATCTGAGCCACCAGGGAAGCCCATTGGATTTTGGGCTCACCCTAATCAGCGCAACTTGTCTGAGATTGACTGCATCTGCCAAGACCCTCTGTCCAAGTATAGTCACATTCACAGGTCCTGTGTTAGGACTTAGACATGCCTTCTGGGGGAACCGCCTTCATCCCACAGTGGTTGGGGCCTGATATGAATTGAGCAAAATCGAGCTCCTGTGATCATTTTGAAGCTTAAATGCTGTATTTTGCGAGGTACTAAAATATTTGGAATTGGTATAGAAATAAAAGTGAATCCTAGATTTCTTAAGCCAGTTTAGGGCTGTTTCTAGTAGATTTTGAGTGGTGTGTATATAATTTACTTTTGACATTTAGCACTAAAAAGATTGGATATTTGTTGGAGTTTGTGGAATTCAGCTTAATGAGGATTATGGTCCTCCTGGGGTGGTTGTAAGAGGAAACACAAGTAAATTAGTAGTTTATTTTCTCTGTTTGTGTGTGTATTTTGCCTAAAAATAACTACTGTTTTTTTCCCCATTAATACTAGGAAATTAAACTTACATATTTGGATCACTTTTTTTTAATGGTCACTCATGCCCTTGATCACTTTAGAAAATAGAGAATTTTCTAAAATTCATTGAATGACATTCAGGATCACTGAAATTCTAGCTTCAGCTTCAAAGAGGGTTTTAGGTGAGACACACAGTGAACCTGGCTTAATACCTGGCTCTTGGTCAGTGCCTAACATGTATTATTGTTAGTGAGCCTTTCTAAGAGAGAGAAGGAGGTGTGAGCAGTCAGGAAGGGAAGGAGAGTTCCTGTCACCTCTTATTTTTGATAGTCGTATGTCTGACTGGTTAGTGTATTAGCCATTTCAGTCATTGGTTTGGCTTTGGTCATAAACGATTGAAAAATGTAGGTTTCTTTTAGAATGAGAGCATTTTTAATGCAGGGTGGTAAATACAGTATTAGGCACAGGTTTACTTTCTAGATTTGAGATTTGAAGGTATTGTTCTTTACTATGTGATGCTTGTGAATGAATATTAAAAATCCAGACCAAGTTAACTTTTTTCTTTATTCTCTTCCCCAGTTAAATAAAAATAGCTGCACTGATCCACAGAGCCGCAATGTGGCCAAGCGTCCTTTCTGAGAGGTGAATACTGCTGGGTGGCGATGGCTGACAGAGGCGGGAAGGTTCTCCCGGGGCCAGCGTACATCGAGGTGGAGTATGACTACGAGTACGAAGCCAAGGACAGAAAGGTCGTGATAAAGCAGGGGGAGCGGTACCTCCTGGTGAAGAAGACCAATGACGACTGGTGGCAGGTCAGGCCAGATGAGAGTGCCAAAGCGTTCTACGTGCCGGCCCAGTACGTGAAGGAGGTGGGCCGCCGGGCCCTGATGCCGCCGGTGAAGCCGGCCGCGGGGCTGCCGAACCACTCTGTGAAGGCGGCGCAGAGTCTCCACCTCCAGAGGTCTTCGGAGAATGTGAACAGGTTGCCCGAGCTGTCAAGCTTTGGGAAGACATCCTCGTCTTCTGTTCAAGGAACAGGTCTTGTTCGTGATGCCAATCAGAATTTTGGGCCCAGTTACATTCCAGGTCAGACCGTCAACCTCAGCCTGGACCTGACCCACAGTAATGGAAAACTCAACAGTGACTCACATTCTCCCAAAGTTCCTGGCCAGAATAGGACACGCTTATTTGGTCACTTTCCCGGTCCGGAGTTCTTGGAGGTAGAGAAAGCTGGCTTTCCCCAGGAACAGTCTTGTGATTCGGCGGGAGAAGGCTCGGAACGGATCCAGCAGGATTCGGAGTCTGGTGATGAGCTGAGCAGCAGCTCCACTGAGCAGATAAGGGTAAGATCGACTGACAGGTGGTGATGGAACACTTGTGCCACCTGCAGAACCATTTGATTATAGGTGTTATTATCTTATTTTAAAAAATTTACTCTATCAAAGTATGGTTATGTTAATTTCTGCTGTACAGCCGAGTAACTCATGTATACATATATTTTTTTTCATATTTTTTCCATATTGTTTACTACAGGATATTGAATATAGCTCCCAGTGCTCTACAATAGGACCTTGTTTTTTACACATTCTTTATTATAGGTGTTATTTTAATTAAAATCTTTGTAAGACTTAAGAATTGTTTTGCTTTATGTTTATTTTTAGAGTACATAGGTTTTTTTTTTTAACTTTATTTTCAGAGTACTTTATTTTTTTTATTTCAGAGTATTTTTTTTTTTAACTTTATTTTTAAATTTTACTCTATTTTCAGAGTACATAGGTTTATCCAGAGTGAGAGAGAGAGAGAGAACATGGAAATAACTTTTTGGCTGATGGAGGTTCACTTTAAGGTTTCCCTAAGTATTCCTGTTCCTCTGTAGGACTAGAACTGCCCCAAGTTTGGACACTTTTCTTTTACTAGAAAATTTTTGTTCTCTGACTTATTTTTACTAAGTCTTCAAGTAATAATGAAAGTAAGGGAAAATGTCATACGAATACTAACTCTTCTTGTTTGAAACTTGTTTATTAACCTTGAATATTTAAAAAATACATATATATATATTTAGAAAGAGAGAGAGAGAGCGAGCTTACACACATTTATCTGTTCAAGCACTTTTGTGTCTTAAGTGTCTTGGAAAAAATTTTGTATCTGTGGTTTGATATCCCCCCTGCCCTGCCCTCTTGTGTGTTGTTTATTTTGAGATTAGTTTGTGCCAGTTTGTCAAGTAAAGTGAAGTAATTTTAAAAACATGCATGAAATTGAAACTTGAAAGTATTTAGAAAAGTTTACTATTAAGTGAATTTGATGAGTTTGGGGCCTAAAGCTCTGTTGTAAGATCTCATCACATTAAGTCAGTGAATAATTGTGAGGCTGCTCTTTGGTGTGGTCTGATTGTAATGAAACTAGTGTGTTCTTTTTCTTTTATAGGCTTTAATTTTTCTCATGACTTTTTGAATGGAGATGGGAAAAACGGAAGGTTCTCTAGCAAATCTTGCGACGCTTGAGGTCAGGCAGTTATGTGGAGACATCCTTCGTCTTAGTCTTTTCTTCAGTCCTTTTGTGATACTTTGATGTAGCATATACAGCGTGTTCTGGAGTTTTTCTGTACATGACTCCTTATTGTACCAGTTGCACTTGGGAAAGGCATGTGTTATTTTTTCCATCTGGCCATCACCACTGTTTCACACTTGAACTTAGCTTTGTGTGTGGGCACACTAGAAGCCCTCTGTTCTTTTCACTGTGCTCATCTTAAATTCACTGCGTAGAAGGTCATGCCTCCCGATGTCTCATGGACTGTTTGGCAGTCCTGTTAGATTTCTCTAGCCAGACCTTGTCCTAACTCTTCATGGCAGTTGTTTCAAACCTTTTCCATTTTATTCAGTTCTCTGATTCACCTGCTTTTTCCTGCTCTCTTACCAGCGAGTCTTTCCTCCTATGTCACAGCAGAAATGTAAGCCTTGGAATGGGAACTGCTTCCGTTTGGGAATGCATGCCCAGCAGTTAATTGAGCTGACTTTAGATTTGAATCTGGGTCCATCTCTCTCTCTCTCTCTCTTTTTTTTAACTTTACAATATTGTATTGGTTTTGCCATACATCAACATGAATCTGCCACAGGTGTACATGTGTTCCCCATCCTGAACCCCCTCCCACCTTCCTCCCCATACCATCCCTCTGGGTCATCCCAGTGCACCAGCCCCGAGCATCCTGTATCATGCATTGAACCTGGACTGGCGATTCATTTCACATATGATGTTATACATGTTTCAATGCCATTCTCCCAAATCATCCCACCCTCGCCCTCTCCCACAGAGTCCAAAAGACTTCTATACATCTGTGTCTCTTTTGCTGTCTCACATACAGGTTATCGTTACCATCTTTCTAAATTACATATATATGTGTTAGTATACTGTATTGGTGTTTTTCTTTCTGGCTTGCTTCACTCTGCATATCTCTTAACAGCTGAGTGATGATTGTGGCAAATTGCTTAACTTCTGTGTATCTGTTTCCTCCTCTTGATGTGGGGATCACAGGTGAGATACTTTGTACCTCACATGCTTAGAACTGTGCCTGGCCTGTAAGTAAGTAGGTAGGTCTGTACCGCTGCTTGGTAACTTACTCCCAGATCTTCTGACTTAAAACAGTAAACATTTATTATCTCACAGTCATTTAGAAGCAGCATATTTGGTGGTTTTAAAGGCTTAGGGTCTCCCATGAGGTTGCTGTCTCATGAAGGCTTGGCTGGGCTGGGGCAGCTGCCTCTAGGATGGTCACTCTAGGGTGGGGCTGGTTGGGCCTCTCTGCAGATACTTGGATTTTGCATCTCGCTTTTCCCTCAGGAGCTGCGTTGCCGTCTTATGGTCTGATGTTGGAAGTTGCGCGCTGTCACATCTGACCGCACGCCCTGTTCTTTGTGGAGGAGACCACGCAGGGTGTGAGTGTCAGATGCCGGGCCTTGGGGGCCGGCTGGCCCGTGTGCATTCACTGCCACAGAGCTGTCCTCCCTGTTGTCCTCGTTGCTCTTACTGTTACTTCCACCATGAAACCTACGAGCGCATCTGTGTCAGCAGTGGTCTCTCCCAGCCCAGGCGTGGCCTCTCCTGTCGGAGGGTGGTCTCTTCGTATTCGTTCTCTCTTTTTCAGAAACCTCTTGTCAAACATTGTGTAGTGGTGTGCTCATGTGGCTTTAAAGCCATTATTTACCAAGTTTGTCCCTTCAGCATGTAAGTTTGCTCATGTTTTTCTGTTTAATAAAGCTTTTCAGTAGTACCTTTGCCTCCGAGGATCACTTTCCCCTCTTTACTGGCACCTTCTGGAAGAGTTGCGTGTGTTTACTTCTCTGCATCTGCTCATTTCCTGCTTCTTCCTAAATCTGTTCTCGTATGGCTTCAGCACCCTATGTAAACAGCTTCCGCTGAAAGCTACCCGTGGTCTCATTGTTGACCAATTTACAGACACTTAGAATATTTTTATATATAATCAGTACCATGATTACAGTGAACAATATGAATAATCAAAAGGCAGTGTAAAGCAACTTTTCATCGAGGCATATCGCGTAATCCGTTGTGTGCATTGTACTGATCTTGATGGCTTTGTGCTTGTGCATAGCCGTGAGCCCCTCCAGTTAGTAGCTGCACGCCCACCCTCCATTTTTCTGCTAGGAGATTTCCGTTTTTCTGATATATTACCATTGATCAGTCTCCTTTAATTAAACTTTGCATTCTGAGAAGATTGTAGCTTCTTAAGCAATTGTAGGAAGTCATATGGAGGGATCGCCCGTGCCCGCTGTCCGGTACCTGCAGTGGTGACATCTTGGATAACACCACAGTTGAAATGTCGACATGGGTGCAGTCAGATGATGACCATTTCCATCAACAAGAGGACCCTTATCACCACACCCACTACCCCCCACCCACAATGCTACTTAACCCCTCACAGCCAGTAATCTGTCCTTCATTTTTATAACATGGTCATTTCAGGAGTAGTATATAAATGGATTAAAGCCTATTTAACCCTTTGGGACGGGGAAGGCAATGGCACCCCACCCCAGTACTCTTGCTTGGAAAATCCAATGGACGGAGTAGCCTGGTGGGCTGCAGTCCATGGGGTCGCTAACAGTCCGACAGACTGAGCGACTTCACTTTCATGCATTGGAGAAGGAAATGGCAACCCACTCCAGTATTCTTGCCTGGAGAATCCCAGGGATGGGGGAGCCTGGTGGGCTGCCGTCTATGGGGTCACACAGAGTCGGACACGACTGAAGTGACTTAGCAGCAGCAGCAGCAACCCTTTGGGATTGACTTTCATTCAGCATAATTCTTGAGAGATTGATGCAGGTTGTTGCTGTATCAGTGTTCTTTTTGTTGGTGACGAGTATTCTGTGGTATGTGTGTACTGTGCTTCACCTCACCTGTTGAGCATCTGAGTTTCCAGTTTCTGGCTATTGCCAACAAAGCTGCTATATGTAAACATTCCTGCACAGATTTTTTTCTGTGAATTTACCTTTTTATTTCTCTGCCATAAATGCTGACGAGTATAATTGCTGTGTGCAGGTTTGATTTTTCAAGAAACTGCCAAACTGTTTTCCAGAGTGGTCATACATTTTACATTTATACCACTAAGAGCAGTGCTTATGATCCAGATTCTCTGCATGCTCAGCAGCATTTGGTGTTATCACTTTTTTTTTCTCTTTTTTTGGCTCCACTGGGTTTTTGTGGTGGCACATGGACTTCTTTCTAGTTGTGGGTAGGCTTAGTTGCCCTGGGGTGTGAGGGATCTTCATTTCCCCCAAATAGGGACCAAACCTGTAACCCCTGAGTTGGAAGGTGGATCCTTAACCACTGGTCCACTAGGGAAGCCCCTGTGTCACTTTATTTTAGCTGTTCTGTTAGGTATGTAGTAATAGCTTGTGATTTTAATTTGCCTTTCCCTATCATTGAACCTCTTTCATGTGCTTATTTGCCATCAGTAGATGCTTTTCATTCCGTGTTTCTTCATGGTTTTTGCTTTTTTTTTTTTTTTTAATGTGATGGTATGGCATTGTGTGTGTTTTTTGGTATTTAGATACTTGTGTGGGACATGACCGAGCAACTGACACTCTCACTTTCCCTTTGGTATTTATCGTGTCTTCAGTTTGGGAAATTTCTGTTGACATATCTTCACGCTCACTGATTCTTTTCCCATCCGTGTCCAGTCTACTGATCATCACCTCACAGGCATTTTCTCTGTTACAGAGCTTTAGTTTGTAGCATTTGCTTTTTATTCTGTCTGAGATTCTCCACTCCTCTGCTTGACTTACTCATTTCTTCTAGTATTTTGTCTACTTCTTCTTTTACAGCCCTTCAGGTATTAAAAGTAGTTACTTGGAATTCCCTGACTGATGACTCCAGCATCGGTGCCGTGCCCGAGTTTGGCGCTACAGTGTGGATGCTGTTCTGAGTGCCTTTGGCCGTGCTTGTAGTCCTTGCTGAGAGCCAGATGTGTGTTGTTGGGTGATAGGAACGAAAGTCAATAGGCCTCTAGTGTGCAGTGTTAGGTTGCTGCTGCTGCTGCTAAGTCACTTCAGTCGTGTCCAACTCTGTGCCACCCCATAGATGGCAGCCCACCGGGCTCCCTCGTCCCTGGGAGTCTCCAGGCAAGAACACTGGAGTGGGTTGCCATTTCCTTCTCCAACGCATAAAAGTGAAAAGTGAAAGTGAAGTTGCTTAGTCGTGTCCGACTCTTAGCGACCCCATGGCCTGCAGCCCACCAGGCTCTTCCTTGCATGGGATTTTCCAGGCAGGAGTGCTGGAGTGGGGTGCCATTGCCTTCTCCAGTGTTAGGTCAGCCTGGCTAAAAATTGTTGCTGTTGTTTAGTTGCTAAGTTGTGTCCGACTCTTGTGACTCAATGGGCTGTAGCCCGCCAGGCTCCTCTGTCCATGGGATTCTCCAGGCAAGAACACTGGAGCGGGTTGCCATTTCCTTCTCCGGGGGACCTTCCCTACTCAAGGATGGAACCCACATCTCCCATATTGGGAGGCAGATTCTTCTTTACCACTGAGTCACCTGGGAAGCCCGGCTAGAAATTGGACTGTTTTTAATGTTTGATGTGGGTATCAGAGGCTTTAGCTTCTTCAGGTCCCCATGTTTTTGACCTTCTCATTAGTGAGAGTTCCTCATTAGTGTCTGGTTCCCCAGTAAATCTCTCTGCTGCCTTCCTGGCTGGGGGTGCTGAGATGCCGCATTACTTGCCCCACATGACTCCACTGACCTCCTGCTCAGGAAGGGCTCCTTGCTGCTCGGCAGTGGTGGAAGCTCTGATTCCTCACTCAGCCTCCTCTGTGTAGGGGGACCTTCCCTACTCAAGGATGGAACCCACATCTCCCATATTGGGAGGCAGATTCTTCTTTACCACTGAGTCACCTGGGAAGCCCGGCTAGAAATTGGACTGTTTTTAATGTTTGATGTGGGTATCAGAGGCTTTAGCTTCTTCAGGTCCCCATGTTTTTGACCTTCTCATTAGTGAGAGTTCCTCATTAGTGTCTGGTTCCCCAGTAAATCTCTCTGCTGCCTTCCTGGCTGGGGGTGCTGAGATGCCGCATTACTTGCCCCACATGACTCCACTGACCTCCTGCTCAGGAAGGGCTCCTTGCTGCTCGGCAGTGGTGGAAGCTCTGATTCCTCACTCAGCCTCCTCTGTGTGCATGTGTGTGTGTGGTGGGGGTGGGGGGGTGAGGGGAGGTCTCGTGACCATCCTGCACTGACCGCCCTGGTTACTTCCCCTGCCTTCTCTGACACCACCTTGGTGGGGCTGTGGGGTGTTGTCACCGCTGGTGGTCTGTGGGTGGAATCGTTGGTTTGTTCTGTGGCATTTGGTCGGACTATAGTGGTAATATCCAAAGCTTTTGGTCTTGCTGGTCTTCCCCTTTCCTGGATCTCTTGCGCCATCTGGAGCAGGGATTTGCTGGGGCTTTTTTTGGTCAGTGCCTATTGGTGTTTCTGGATTTGCTGACTTCCCTCTTCAAACTTGGATGGATGAAGCCACAAGAAAGCTCAGGGAGCTCATCAGCATGTGGTTCCTTGGGTCCCGAGGTCATAGGAGGTTTATCTTCTCTCTGCCTTTGAGTCGTCTTCTGTTTATGTTTTTATTTATACCTAAGTGAGGAATAGGATAAAGTACCTTTCTTTCTTTCCCCCAGAACTGGAAGTGATTGGAAAGTTTTTAATGGTAGTCTTAAACTGTTTTACGTGTTCGTCATCTTGACCACCTAACAGTCTTGGTTAGAGGGTGGCCCCTCTGCACTCAGCAGTGGCGGGGGAGGGCTCTCTCATCATAAGCTTCCACTGTGCCCTGTCCTTTTGCTGTGGCGTCCTCATCACCCTTCTGCTTGCTCTCTTTCTTCTCATGAGTCAGTCTATATGGAGTCTCCAAGACCAAGCCACCTACTGTTTCTTGTTCATTTCTGTTTTTCTGGTGCCTAGGATAGTACCCGGGTACCCTGAAGAGGGAAATGGCAGCCCACTCTAGTGTAAGAATACTGTGGACAGTATGGATGCCTGGGAAATCCTATGGACAGAGGAGCCTGGTGGGCTACAAGAGATTTGGACACCACTTGTTGACTAAACAGCAGCAGTGGCGCATAGTGGACGTGCCAGATGTGATGGTGATCAGTGTTTAGCTACAGACACCTGGAAGGGGAGACCTGGGTCGATATCCCATCAAAGATGGCATGTTTCTGTTTGAAGGTCATCCAAAAGTGCTGTGTGACCCGTGACACAGCATAGGGTTTACGAAGAATGTTATTAGGTGAAATTGGAGGTAAAGAGCTGTGATGCAATATAGAGATTCCAAAATTTGAGTCAAAGAAAATCATAAAATTCAGTTCACCTCCCTGCCCCAACCCCCATTAAAATAGACACATCATATGCAGTGTCTTCATCAGAGCACCATTTTTTTCTGTCTTGCCGTGTGGCCTGTGAGATCTTGGTTCCCCAGCCAGGGGTGGAACCCGTGCCTCCTGCAGTGGAAACGCAGAGTCCTAACCACTGGACTGCCGGGAAAGTCCCCAGAGCAACAAGTTTTTAGGTCATTTCAGAGTTTATTCTAACGGTTGATCTGAAGATGAAACTGAAAAATCAGTGTTAGTTTAGTGCTCCAAGCCTTAGAACAGCTTAAAAAGAGTGCACTTTGCTCCTAATGTCCCATTTTTCTCTCATGATCTCATTAATATTCCTTTAATATGTGTCTTACCAGCCTTGAGTGTCAAGTTTCCTGATTCTCTGTAGTTCGAAAATGAGGTCTAAAGCTGGAGAGTTGAGATGGTAGACTTTCATCTGTGAGGCTAACGGGATGCCAGAGGGAGAACGATGACTTTAGGAAGAAGGCCAGAATGCTGTCAAGCTTAGAATCATGTTATTTTAAAAATACAATATGAATATTTATGATGACTGCAAATCTAGTAATGTTTAAATTATATTTCTAATAGCTTCTTATGTTGGCAAATATATTTATAGAAAGAATTTCTTCATTGACGGTGCCAACTCAATGTATTTCTGCCGTTTGAAGTCTAATGTTAAATTAATCTGGAAAATTTTACATATGGAGCAGTTCATCAATATTTCAAGATGTTATCATTGTGTACTGGGCTCATAAATCACCTCTTTAATTTGTTATAGATTTAAACTTTGTTTCTAATTGGAAAATATTTAAATATTTCCTTTTAGTCTTCATTCCCAAATTATGTGGACTGTTTATATAGATGTTTATTGTATTAAAAAATACAAGATTTTATTTATACATGCCTATGTACAGCTGTATATTTACAAAGTAAGAATCATACTGTGTGTGCAGTTGCACTCTAGGGAATATTTAAAAGATATCTATTATGCAAACAGAATATTTATTAAACAAAGAAGAATGCTGAGAGATGTAATTTTTCAGGCTAATTGGATTTTTTGGTTGATTCAGGATTAGGTGTATAAAAGGTTTCAGTGTTTGTTAGAGATTTTCCTAAATCTGTTTCCACAAAGATGGTGCTGAATCTAAAAACAGATATAAATTAGCTTTGTATAGCGCCGGCTAATAATGTCCCCTTTCATCCAAATCCTCGTTTGCCATTGGTAGATCTTTCTGTTAAGTCCTTCCCCTGTCATGCTGCTGGAACCAGGACTTAACAGTCTTAAAATTTGCTGAAATGCTGCTTTGTCACCTGCTCAGACTCAACCACAAACTTCCTGTTTAATTTATTGCTTTACAGCAGTTTGGAAATTAGAAATTTTAGGCTATTTGGGGGCTGATGACTTCTGCTAGAGAATGGCTTGACTATGTTTTGGTGAATTTGTCTGAAAACCTAATCTTCAGTATTTATATCATAATTATCTTTGGTCAAGTGTGAATGAAGTTCAGTGTCTTACTTAGAAAGCAGTTGAAATTGTCCCTTGAGTACTGTTGTTATTATTTTAAAATATTTTCTTGGCCGCACTTGAGGGCAAGTGGGCTCTTAGTTTCCTGACCAGGGACTGAACCCATGCCCCTGCATTGGAAACTTGGAGTCCCAACTACTGGTTTGCCAGGAAAGTCCTCCCCCCTCTCTTGTTTTGGGTGTTGTTTATTTTAGCTTTTAAATTTAAGGCAGTGTGGTGTCTGAACTTAGAATGGATGTGGCTTTTGAGATTTGAAACCTGCTGCTGTGTAGTTGTATGTCCATGGGCAAGTTCTGAACCTCAGTTTTCTCATCTCTGAAAATGGAGCTGAGAATTGGGCTTCAGTAGTTGCGGCCCGCAGGCTCTGGTTCACAGACTCAGGGGTTGTGGCGCGTAGGTTCAGTTGCTCCATGGCAGGTAGGGTCTTCCCAGAACAGGGGCTGTCCTCCGCATTGGCAGGTGGATTCTCAGCCGCTGGACCACCAGGAAACTCCCCTCATTAATTTTCTGATCCTGTTAACTTATCGTAGCAAGTAGTAATAGGGTTTGATTGACATTTCAGTTTCATTCCATTTCTTTGACTGTCCCTTGCTTTGAGCATATAAAGTACTAATGGGTGGTAAGAAGTAAAGGAAAAGGATTCTAATAATCTGCAAGAATGATGACCACCTCCACAAAATGGAGAGTTGTTTGTATTAAAATCGAATCATATTTCAGTAATATTGTAATTAATGACATTCCTGGAAGTGACAGGATCAGCAGTATTTTTTTGGGTGGTATTGTTAGTTTGACTTTTTCCTCTGTAATCAACCTGATCACAACTGTAAATAAAGAGAGCCACGTTTAGGCAAAATTGTGAGGTTTTCAACTGCAGCATCCTTTTGGCTTTCCTTTGTTTATATTTTCCTTCTCTGAGTAGTGTTTGGGAAACGCCATCTTCTGTTTCTGCTCTCTGGGATGATCATCTGTCAGACTTTTCTACTAAATCAAAACAAGAAAGAATAAAAGTTTTTTTGTTTGGTTTTATGTACTTGACTACATACATGTTCATACAGTCCCAGGAGTCTTATTAGAATTTGATGGAAAGTGAAAACTCCTTTCTCAAGAAATGCACACACATTTACACCAAATTTTGCTCTGATTTCATGGTATCCAGAAACCCAGATTATTAAAGTGAAGATTTTGGACAAAGTAATTATGGAGTGAAAATTGATGAATCTTCTTTAAGGAAGTTTAGGCATAAATGTCTAATTACGTGGAAGTTTGGGAGAGAAACTAGATCTGTTTGACGTTACAGATGGGTCAAACCTGAAGGCAGAATTAATTGAGATCTCTTCGGAAGACTGCTCTTATTCTCCTTGGCATGCCTTCTGTTCTCCAGGAGAAGCGCACCTGCTTCTAACTGTTGGGGGTCTTCTCTCAGAAACTGCTGGTATAGAAAGTAAATGCTTTATTATCTGTCGTTAGCTTCCGTCTGGAACAGGGTCTGCTTAATTTAGCATTGATCTGTTCACCAGGCCCCTTTCTCCTGTTTGGTTGTGCCCTTTCTGAGCATCTAGTGAAAACCATAGGCCATCTTTCCAATAAAACGCCTGCATGTATATTCATGCATGCCCCTGGGCTTACAGTCCACATAGACCTTCTTACATTCCCCTCCCTTTCACGTCTTTCCTGACTTTTTTTCTTTAACCTTTTCCTTTTCTGAGGCAAGTCGGTCTCTTCTTTCAGTCCAGTTGAGTTCAGTCTCTCAGTCGTGCCCCGCTCTGCAACCCCGTGGACTGCAGCACGCCAGCTTCCCAGGTCTCTTCTTTACCTTTCTTCTACCTTACCTGTCCTCCACCTCATGATTCCTAGATGCATTTTACCTTTTTTCTGCCTTAATTCTTGTCTGTTAGTTAGTCAGAGCTTAGGGGTAGAAACCCAACTGTGTCCTGTTTAAGCAAAACTGAGTTTATTGACTCACGTAACCAAATTGCAAGAAGGATTTATTTATGTAGGTGTTAAGGGTGATTGGAACTAAGGCCTTTTCACTGTCAGGATTCTTTTTCTTTTTGGCTGTGCTGGGTCTTTGTTACTGTGTACAGGCTTTCTCTGATTGTGGTGAGTAGGAGTCTTCATTGCAGTGCACGGGCTTCTCATTGTAGCTCCTCGTTGCGGAACATGGACTCTAGGCGCACAGACTCAGTAGTTTTGGCGCATGAGCTTAGTTGCGCCGCATCACGTGGGGTCTGCCTGGACTAGGGATCAATCCTGTGTCAGGGAAGGCCTGTCAGGATTCCTCTTATCATTTCTCGCTCTCATCTCTGATTCTCTCTCCATGATGCCGTCATTCTTCCAGACAGACGTCTTCCACACGGCTGTAGACAAGTTGCTGCTGGGCACGAGGGTCACATCCTTAGTTTTTCTATCAGAGCATCTGTTTCTCCTTCCGTAATTCTAGTTCAGAAAATCTTGGAGAAGGAATTGACTTGGTGTGGGATATGCTTATGCTTATGACCTGGGCATGGCTGGACCCTACTCACACTGCATAGATGAAATCTGAGGAAAAGCACTTCCCCTAAGTGGCAGACGTGCTGTTCCCAGAATAAAGGAGAGTGCCCGGCAAGCAGATAATAGTGAGCGACCACATCCTCTCCTGAGGTTGAGTCTTGGGTCTTCCTACTTCATGCCCATTCTGTGCCAGCTCAGTCACCAAGTGCCGTGAAGGCCAGGGGAAGAGCCGGCCACAACGCCGTTACCAGGCACAGGACGAGCAACGTTATATGCCCTGTGTATGTGTCCTACTCTTCAGATTGTCGTCTTTAAAGCCGAAGATTGTATCCTGCCTATTTCTGCCAGCAGACTTCTGACAAGATACAATACAGTAAATAATCTGTGCGGTGAAGGCAATATTGAGTTTTTTTTTTTAATTAAAAGAACTTTAAAAAATGTTTTGGCCATGCTGCGTGGCATGTGAGATCTTAATTCCCTGACCAGAAATCCAGCCCACGCTTGCTCCAGTGGGAGCACAGAGTCTTAACCACTGGACGGCCAGGAGAGTCCCAAGGCAATACTGATTTTTTTTAATAGCAGTTTAGGGGAATTCCCTGGTGGTCCAGTGGTTAAGAGTCCATGCTTTCACTCCCGAGGGCATGGACTCAATCCCTGGTCTGGAAACTAAGACTGTCAAACTGTGCCATGCAGCCAAAAATAAAAAAGGTGGGGGGAGCAGCTTAAAATGTTTTAATATGATATGTCTGTAATTGATAATAGATGAACTTGGGATGGTTAAATTTTGTGTCAGTTTGGCTGGACCATGCTGCTGAGATATTTGGTCAAACATTATTCTGGATGTTTCTATGAAGGTATCCTTTGGGATGAGATTAGCATGTAAATTGGGAGACTCTGAGTAAAGCAGATTGTCCTCCATTTTGTGGGTGGGCCCCCTCCAGTCAGTTGAAGGTTTTAATAGCACAGAGAACAGAACCTCCCCTTGGTAAGAAGGAATTCTACCAGCAGACTGCCTTTGAACTCAGCTGCTGCTCTTGCCTTGGTCTCCCGGCCTGCCTTGCAGGTTTTGGACTTGCTGAACCTTCACAATTTCATGAGCCAGTTCCTAAAAGTGAATCTCTGAGTCTGCCTACCTACCTACATCCATCCATCCATCCATCTATTATCTGTCTATCTATCTATCTTACATCTTGTATTTCTTTTTTGTGGAGACCTCTAATACACAGGCTATAGCCATTGACTGCTCCAGGCATACATCATCACAGTTAGATCCAGAAAAAAGGCCTGAACTTAATATGTGAAATCCTTTGCAGGGACGTCCCCCCTTAGCTTAATTAGTCTTGTACTCATCTACGGACCAATTGCTCTGGTAGGTAGGTTGAGCGAATATTCTTATACATCAGCCCCTTCACAAAGAAGGTTTGAGGTGTGCAGGTGGTGTAATTGACGTTTCCATCAGAATCTCATCGTTTGGTGGAGAGCAGATAATCAAAGAAAGGATGGTGCTGGTGCCTAGATCCTGGAGGCTTACTCAGTAGTCAGAAGCAATAAATGTTCATATGGTACAATTATTTGCTGTACATTGGAATATATCTATCTTTTGGAATGTGGAATGATTGCATTCTTTATGTTTTGGAATTCCTGGATACTATGTAAGATCAATTGAATATAAATTTCTTCACATCTGTAGACTGATTCTGATAGTCTTTAATGCATGAATTTTCTAACCTATGATTTTAAAAAGTCTTAGACATTGTTTAAAGATTAAAATCACAATGTCAGTTCACTTGAGATTTTAGAAATTTCTGTCTCTTTAGATATATGTATGTATACACACACAAACATAATTTTAGTATGATAGTGAAGCAGTAGAAAAAGATGGTTGAAAAGTTGATATGATTTTAATAGTCATTAAAAAATGTGTACATTAAAAATGTTCTATGTTTTCACCCTGTTTTCTTTCTCGGAAAGAATTTGTTAATCTAGGTGACATAACAACAAAAACAACAGATGTGGAAACATTTTTGCCTTTTTGTTGAGAAAAATCTCATCTGTATGTGTAGAATATCTTTAGCAATTGCTTCAGTAAATGCCAGACAGATGGTATAAACTCAGAATGACTCCTCAAACAATTTTATCACAACAGTTATTTTGAAGCATATTATAACAACACTCGAGCTCAGATTTCTGGGAAATCATCAGTGTAACTAGGTACATAAAGAGGGAAAGGACTAGGCCTCTAAACCAGAGAAATTTGTGTCTGTGAGATGCTTAATTTCTAAAACTTTCTTTTCATAACCTATGGTTGAATACTATCTGTTTTTCTTTCTCACAGAGTGGAATTCAGTAACTAAAAGTGGTTGAAGGTAGGTGAGTGACAGGTTGGCCTTAAAAGAGAAGTAGAAAAATAAAGAGCTAGAGGGAATTCATTGATACCAATATTACAGTGAAAGGGAATGACGGAAGGGGCCCAGTCATTGTTAGTTGGGCACCTTTGCTGTGTCATGTGCTGGAACAGATGATTACATGTGTGGTTGCTTCACAGCTCTCTTTTTACATTGGAGAAACAATTGCATATTTTCAGTTTACGAAGTCACGGGTGTATTTATACCCTTAAAATACTTTAAAATAATTATATCAAAATCCTGACTTTGATTGAGCTGTGTGACTTTAACCAGTCAGTTTTTTCATGGAACACCAATTTTACTTTAAAGAATGGCTGACAAACTGCTTATTCACAGCAGGGCGTTTGTTTGACATTTTCTCAAAAATGAACAAAGTAAGGCTGTCTCTTGGGGGGGGAAAAAAAGGTTTTTGTTGCAAATGATAAAAACCAAGATTTCAAGTGAAAATTAGAATCTTGAAAACTTGCATCTGCTACCATGAACTTATAGTTTTTCAGTTTTAAGACTTTGCTGATGAAAGGGATGATATTAAGGATTTTGTGTTTGGTTTTTGTTTTTGATATCATGTAATGAAATGTTTCAACATTTGGAAAATAAGATAAGCCTAACTCAGTGAATTAAAAATTTTCAAATGACCAATGCATGATGGATACAGGAATCTTTCAAGGACAAGGTAGACCAGTGGATTTTAATGTGACAAAGTACTAATAGTTAATTGGTGTGATTTTATTTAGTTATTAAAATTTTTTTTTTAATGTCTTTTTTGCTGTGCTGGGTCTTCATTGCTGCATGGGCGTTCTCTGGTTGTGGCAAGTTGGGGCTACTCTCTAGTTCGTAGTACACGAACTTCTCGTTGTGGTGATGTCTCTTGTTGAGGAGCACAGATGTGGGCTTCAGTAGCTGTGGAGCTCAGGCTTAGCTACTCTGTGGTATATTGGCTTTTCCTGGACCAGGGATCACACTCATGTTCCTGGCATTTGCCCAGTGCATTCTTGACCATTGGACCACTAGAGAAGTCCAGATTGATGTGATTTTAGATTACACATTGCAACGAACCTTTAAGAAACTGCTACTCATTCAGTTTTGGAGGAATGTCAGAGAATGTCCACAATTACCTGGAAAGCCTATTAAAATATTTCTCCTTTTATTATCTGCATAAGACCATTTTTTTCAGCTGGAACAACACATTGCAAAGATTTAATGTGGAAGCATATTTGAGAAGCCAGATAATGAAGAGATTTGTAAATGATTTGTAAAATGATGCTGTTTTCCTCACTAGCAGTTTTTGGAGACCATCGTTATTTTTCTAAATATATATTCATACTAGCATATGACAGGTTTATTATTTTGAAATAAATTTAACAACTAATTTAAAAATTTGCTTTTAGTTTTAAATACTATACATCAGTAGATATAACCTGTGTGAGCAAAAGCTCTTCTGTATCCCAAATAATTTTTAAGAGTGTAAAGGGGCTCTCAAACCAAAATGTTTGAGAATGCTATTTTGGTGAAAGGGTGTGCACATAGCTCAGAGAAAGCAGTATTTGATGGAGGCCTTGCGGGATTCTTCTCCTTAGAATCAAATGTCTTTATGTACAGTTCAGGGTATCTGTTAGTGGTTCAGGGCTTGATGATGATAAGATTTTTTTGGTAAAATGTTTAACAATTAGGCTAGAGACATGTTGGCTAAACTGTATCTCAGTTAGACAGATGAATTATTTGTTGAAATCTATTATCAGTAAGTTTGGTAAGCCAGATAGTGATCTTTTAACCATACATAGAATTAAATTTAACTTTTTGTTGTAAATGTATATGGAGTATTATGAACTATAGTAATATTAAAATGTTGGAAATTTTCTTGCATTAGAAATGGTTTATACTTACGTAAAAAATTACTTACAGTGTACATAAAGAAAGTCCCATCTCTCCAAGGAGGGCACAGTATGAAAATTACCAGGTTCAAGATTGGAAAACCTTGACTGTGTAAAAATAGAAGTGAGAAGAAGTGAAAGACTTGTGTCTCTCTAAGGATGGAAAAGAGGAAGGAATGATTTCCTGTAGTCAGAGTGCTGGAAGCTTTTTTTTTCTGTGTGTGCTGAAGTTAGAAACTGGAAAGGTTGCCAAACGGACAGGGGGAGGGTGAGTCTGCCTGTGTGTCAGTTAGGCTTGATACGCTGAGTAGAGATGCCTGCATCAGAGATGGGACTGTTTGCCTGTACTTTACTATAAGATGAACTCAACATTTCTCTTCTTTTATCTGTTTAGCTTGTTAAACTAACATTTGAAGCAAGTTTGGGCAAAGAGATAATTAACATGAGTTTTAGGGAGTAAATAAATATGTATTTCTCATTGCAGTGAAACCTCAATCAGTTTTTCTGGGGAACAGAAATTTTTGCCTAATTGAATAGCCAGCATCCATGTTTCATTCATCACTGATTAAAGGCTTTCTATGTGCTGAAATAGATGCCATGTCTAGTCTGGCTTCTGCTTTTAAGGAGCTCATAGTTTAGCATATTTCAGCTCACTCTCCAACAGAAGTAAAAGCATATGGAAGGTTACCAAGCCTTTCTTTAAAGAATCAGACTTTTGTAGGCATCATCATTACGATTCGCTGCCTTTATAGTAGTAAATTTATTAGTTTGTAGTGTCTCCAGGACATATGCAGTGTTACTTTTGAAGAAAAAAAAATAATCATACTATCAGGTGTCATTTGTCTAATTCTTTTAAAGTGGAAATGTTGAAGCTGATTACTATAATTTTTTTAAAATGTAAGTGTTTACTTTTCTATATGTCTGGTTAAAAAACATCTAAACCAAAAAACTTGTTTCTCCTACTCTGTGATCTGTTTATTTCTGTGTTCACTATTCTGATATTCACTTAAAATCCTACAGATGTGGACTTATTTTGATGACTCTACCTTTTGAATTTTACTTTTTGGCCTCTTAATGAGAGCCCACAGCATACGTCTGACCTTACTTATCTTTCTGTCTGCTAACTTTTCCACAGATGAAGACCGTAGTCGTGTTAGTTGTAATCGCATAAGGACCCAAGTGCATCATCTAGCGGAAGGTCCTGAGAGGAGGATGCTCGGCCTCTCTGTCTCTTTGAGAAACTAGCGGAGTGGGAGGCTGTCCCGTCCCTGGCTTGGGAGAGCAGACAGGTGTAGCACTGTTGACAGAAGAGTATGTGAAGCTCTTTTTTTTTTTTTTTTTTTAAACAAAGCTCACTTATTTATTTTTGGCTACGGCTTGAGTGGGTCTTCATTGCTCTGTAGGCTTTTCTCAAGTTGCGGTGAGTAGGGGCTGCTTTCTGGTTGCAGTGTGTGGATTTCTCATTGCAGTGACCTCTTGCTGCAGAGCATGGGCTGTAGGCAAGCGGGCTTCGGTGGTCGTGGCTCCCAGGCTCTAGAGCACAGGCTTAATAGTTGTGGTGCACGGGGCTAGTTGCTCCGAGGCACGTGGGAATCTCCCCAGATTAGGGATCGACCTCATGTCTCCTGCATTGGCAGGCGAATTCTTTACCACCCAGCCAGGGAAGCCGTGAAGCTCATATTTGAAAGAAATGGGTAGGTGTGTCTTGGGAGTTATTTTATAGTTTCTAAGTAATTGTTATTTTTTTGTTTGTTTGTTACTTTAGAATACTGAAGACCCTTGAAAATGAATCTTGAGAATTCTTTTTTGCTTAAAACTATTTGCTACTGCTAAGTCGCTTCAGTCGTGTCTGACTCTGTGCGACTCCATAGACGGCAACCCACTAGGCTCCCCCATCCCTGGGATTCTCCAGGCAAGAACACTGGAGTGGGTTGCCATTTCCTTCTCCAGTGCATGAAAGTGAAAAGTGAAAGTGAAGTCGCTTAGTCGCGATGGACTCTAGCTACCCCATGGACTGCAGCCTGCCAGACCCCTCTGTCCATGGGATTTTCCAGGCAAGAGTACTGGAGTGGGGTGCCATTGCCTTCTTTGTAAAACTATCTAGTGCCCCATATTTGTAGATGCTCAGGTATTGAATTATGTAATCCTAGTGGAACATACTTTCACACTGTTAGTTATCCTGCTTTTATTTTGCATCACAAAACTTAGCTGGAGAGTTACCAACATTTGGAACTTGGATTTTTCATAGTGTCATGGTGCAGCACCCATGATGACACATTTGTTCTGATGAGTATAAGTGAGAATATATTGATGCCTTTGGGGACGAGTGGGAGGTCATATTTGAAATCTGAGTTGAATGGTTGCCATGCTCACAGAGAGGAAATGTATTATTTAATTAGTTAAAATATTTATTGATTACTTTTGCTGTTCAGTTCAGTTCAGTCGCTCAGTCCTGTCTGACTTTTTGTGACTTCGTGAACTGCAGCCGCTAGGCCTCCCTGTACATCACCAACTCCCAGAGCCTACCCAAACCCATGCCCATTGAGTTGGTGATGCCATCCAACAATCTCATCCTGTATCGTCCCCTTTTCCTCCTGCCCTCAATCTTTACTGTGTTAGGTTATGATTTACAAAAAGTATAAAACAGTATTCTTAAATCTTTTACTAAAAGATAGGCAAAATGAAATTAAAGTGAAATGACTTAGCACTTTTTATTTCTTAGTGTTTTTCTGTTTGTAACTTTAGGGAGAGAGAATGTGCCAGTTATTAAATTTCAAAATATTTTACGCTGTAGTAACAAAAGTATTCATTAAACACAGCTCTAAGAAATTGGTTGGGACAGTAAAGGTAGTGAGTAATAGCCTGGACTTTGAAATCAAACAGACCTAATTTTAAATCGTAGTTCAGCAACTTCCTCATGAGGAGCAATTATGAAACTCCTGGGTGCTGAGAACATTAATGGGATGAGTAAGTCAAGTGCCTCAAACAGAGTATATGCTTAGTAAATATTCATGTCTATGTATTTTTTTGTTGTTGTTATTGCAAAAGGAAAATTTTATTGAAAAAAAAGACAGTTCAAAACTCTGAATTTCAATTTGATAATCTTCAAAAAAGATTTTCTAACTTCTAAGGAGGCATGCCAGTTTTTTAAAAAAACATGTGTTTGGCACATTGGTTTAGAGTCTCTTTGGAATGTGCTTTGTATATTTTGTATACTATATTGGGCCTCTTACATGTATCTGTGGGCCCAGGACATCTGTTACTGTGAGGGATAATGTGATTGTCTTAGGCACATTTTTATTTTATTGTTTTCCCAAGGAACTCCTTTCTGTCCTGTCAGTCAGGATGTATTGAACGTTTCTTGAATGAATAAGCAGATGCAGGAGAGCACAAAAGACCAGTTCAATCAAAAGACGTTCCCTGGTGGCTCAGCTGGTAAAGAACCCGCCGGCAGTGCAGGAGACCTGGCTTCCGTCCCTGGGCAGCGAAGATCCCGTGCAGGAGACCTGGGTTCCGTCCCTGGGCAGCAAAGATCCAGTGCAGGAGACCTGGGTTCCGTCCCTGGGCAGCGAAGATCCCCTGGAGAAGGGAATGGCTACCCACACGATTGTTCTTGCCTGGAGAATTCCACGGACAGAGGAGCCTGGCAGGCTGCAGTCCATAGAGTGGCAAAGAGTCAGACACAGCTGAGCAACTGACACTAAGTCAGTGAAGGAGAGCCTGAAAGACCAGTTAAATCAAAAGACATTAAAAAGCATGACTTCTCAGTTCCGTTTCATAATTAACATCAGCTCAGCTCAGTTGCTCAGTCGTGTCCGATTCTTTGCGACCCCATGAATCGCAGCACGCCAGGCCTCCCTGTCCATCACCAACTCCCGGAGTTCACTCAGACTCATGTCCATCGAGTCCGTGATGCCATCCAGCCATCTCATCCTTGGTCGTCCCCTTCTCCTCCTGCCCGCGATCCCTCCCAGCATCAGAGTCTTTTCCAGTGAGTCAACTCTTCTCATGAGGTGGCCAAAGTACTGGAGTTTCAGCTTTAGCATCATTCCTTCCAAAGAAATCCCAGGGTTGATCTCCTTCAGAATGGACTGGTTGGATCTCCTTGCAGTCCAAGGGACTCTCAAGAGTCTTCTCCAACAACACAGTTCAAAAGCATCAATTCCTCGGCGCTCAGCCTTCTTCACAGTCCAACTCCCACATCCATACATGTATTGTCAAACAGAAATCTTCTTCCTGGGCCAAAATCTTATTCTTGTTTTTCCAATTTTAGCCTGTAATATACTTCCAAAGACTAGTTTTTGTGTGCTTGTTGTACAGAAGTTTTTTTAGAGCTTGTAACTGTTAACCTTTTCTGAAAATTTATTATTTATAATTTTAATAAAATGTTTACCCATTAATGAAGGATAGAGGCAGTATAGGATAAGACAGGCAAAGAGCCACACTGCCTGGGTTCAGTGTTTAGGCGGATCACGTTTTGGTTGTCTAAACCTGGACAAGTACTTGAATTTTTCTGGAAGTATTTCCCCCTCTGTAAAATGGGACTTCTCATAATACCTCTGTCATGGGGTTTTTATGAAGATGAGTTGAATTTATATAAGTTCTTAGAGTACTGCCTGGTCCACAAACTATGTAAATCCTTTCTTAGGTGTACTCTTAGTACTAGATAGAGCTATATATTTTTGACTTTTTAATTAAAAATAGAAAAATAACAAAATCCTAGTTTTATCATGCAAGATTATTTAGCAAGTGAATGGATGAATACAAATCATAGAAATATAATTATCTGATCAAAATATTAAAGGTGGAACTTAATTACTGGGGTAATTTGATGTAGATACTTACATGTGTATGTCTACATTTGATTATTTTCTATGAAGCGATGTAAGGCTATGTTTTCTAGATAAGTATTTTTCTGAGACCATAACAACGCAGAATATTGAAAACAGAATCTGCAGTGTCTTCCCTGTAAGAAAAGTTTGGACACATCAAATTAAGCAATAATTTTTTTCTTTTCCAGTTGTATCAAGATATATTTGACATACAGTACTGTGTAAGTTTGATGAAATATAGCATGATGAAATGATTACATACATAATGAAATGAGTGATCACAATAAATTTAGTGAACATTCATCATCTTATGTAGATACAAGGTTAAAGAAAAATAAATGAGTTTGATGAGAACTTGTAGGATTTACTCTTAACTTTCATATATAACATACAGCAGCATTAATTATATTAATTAATCATGTTGTACATTACATTCCTACTGCTTATTTGTCTTATAACTGTAAGTCTGTACCTTTTGACCACCTTATCCAGTTCATCTTCCCCCCCCCAACATTCCCCTTCTGCCCAAACCTGATCTCTTTTCCCATGAGTTTGTGTTTTGAAGTATGATTGACCTACAATACTATGTTAGTTCCTTGTGTACAACATAGAGATAATTTACAGAAATCACCACTAAACAGTAGTTTTCTGATACCCTCTGAGCACAATTGACTTTTACTAGAACTGTTAAGATTTTTTTCATACATATTTGTTAAATATTTTAATCATTTTTTAATTTGGAAAGGAAAACACTGATGGAAAAGAATAAAACAGGAATCATGGCTTTAGATTTACTGAAATAATATAGTCACGTGTGCATTCCTTAAATATTTGTTGAGCACCAACTGTGTATCTTGTATTGTACAAGGTTATTGGTAATCGATGGTGAGCACAGAGTGTCTCTTTTAATAGAGCTCCACTTTTGAAAGACTACTGGAAACCTGTGTGGAATCATCTCTGTTGCTCCCCTCTTCCCTCCCGGAAGAAAGTTTTGACTGGACGTTCCCTGACCTCCAGGCATTGCTAAAGGAGGGACCTGCCGGAGACCTTGCAGCAGTGTGTGGGAGCCACGGAGGAGACGGTAGCGTGACTCTGGTAGCGATTTTAGTTGAGGAAATTATTTGATACAAAAACTGCCAGCCTCCTGTCAGTCTGTTCGTCTCTGTTGACTTTCGTTTAAGCTGGAGCCAAATGTAAGCATGTTAGGTGATTTGTGNTATATCTTCTCTTCATTCTACTTGCCACTCCTTTAGTTCACTTCTTTTATTACCCTCTGCTTATGACTATCAAGCTTCCAGCTGACCTTGTCTTCAGGAACCTTAATCCTCTCATCTCCAAAAGAGAATAATCCATCTGTTCTCCACAGTACTTTCTGATTGAACTTCCTGTGTTCAATCAGAACTTCTGAGTTTGTGATTCTACCAATTAGAACCCCTTAGTTACCTAAATAACTAAGTAACCCTAGTGGTTCCTTGTAACCTCCTCATAAATTAAAGTCCTATAACACAATGGAGCTTTCCATAGCCTGGCCTCTTTCTGCCTTCTCACTGCCTCTCAGACCTCTCATTTGTACCCTGTGGTCCTGTAACACTGCACTACTATACAGAACAATTTTCTGTTTCCTGGATGGGTACATGTATTGCTCTGTGCCAAGCCTTTATGACTTCTGGAGTACTTTCATCCGTTAGCATATGCTGTTCCTCTGCCTGAAACCAACCTTCCACCTCTTATTTTTCTGAGGCCTACTCATCTTTTAAGAATTATATGTCTCAGTCAGTACTTCTGAGATGGCTGCCTATGTTCCTGTTATGTCAGAGGAGGAGTTTTCCATTTTCTGTATTCCATATATTTTGTACTTCCTTTTGGAAAAGTTTTAAACAGTCTGTTAAAGCTGTCTATTTGTCTCTCTTATTTGCCACCTAGTAAGGTTTGTGTCTTTTGCATCTCTCCTCCTGGTGTCTATCTGGCAGGCAGTGGGCATTATAGAAGGCAGTATGTTTACCTGATTAAAGCATTCCAGGGTTTTTAGTTGTGGTCTTAGAAGTCCAGACTCTCAGACGAATAAGAAAGGAGAAGTGTACTTTATGCCCTCTGATGGAGCATAGCCCCTTGCTGTAAAATGTCACAGATTCTTAGATCCTGAAGTACCCTCAAACACACCCTTACCACACTGTATACTATAACAATTTGGTAAGTAAAGGAGAGGGGAAGGGAAATGAATATAAAATATATCTTTATCCTTTTAGGCCATGAGTTTTGGTGTCTATCTAAAGATTTCTTGATTATGTCTGAAAGAGTCAGAAATATGAGAACTCCTGTATGTTTTAGGGTTTAGATTTCTTGCTGATTGAAGAGGTAAGCCCAGGGTTTCTTGCAGACTTCTTGGTTTATCAGTTTACTCTACTTCAGTTTCCCATTAGAGTCTGACACTTTGCGACCCCATGGACTGCAGCACACCAGGCCTCTCTGTCCATCACCAACTCCTGGAGTTTACTCAAACTCATTAGGTCAGGTGGTCTGGTATTCCCATCTCTTTCAGAATTTTCCAGTTTTTTGTGATCCACACAGTCAAAGCCTTTGGAATAGTCAATAAAGCAGAAGGAGATGTTTTTCTGGAACTCTCTCGCTTTTTTGATGATCCAACAGATGCTGGGATTTGATCTCTGGTTCCTCTGCCTTTTCTAAAACCAGCTTGAACATTGGGAAGTTCACCGTTCACATACTGTTGAAGCCTGACTTGGAGAATTTTGAGCATTAATTTACTTGCGTGTGAGATGAGTGCAATTGTGTGGTAGTTTGAGCATTCTCTGGCATTGCCTTTCTTTGGATTGGAATGAAAACTGCCCTTTTCCAATCCTGTAGCCACTGTTGAGTTTTCCAAATTTGCTGGCATATTGAGTGCAACACTTTCACAACATCATGTTTTAGGATTTGAAATCGGTAAACTGGAATTCCATCACCTCCACTAGCTTTGTTTGTAGTGATGCTTCCTAAGGCCCACTTGACTTCGCATNGGAATGAAAACTGCCCTTTTCCAATCCTGTAGCCACTGTTGAGTTTTCCAAATTTGCTGGCATATTGAGTGCAACACTTTCACAACATCATGTTTTAGGATTTGAAATCGGTAAACTGGAATTCCATCACCTCCACTAGCTTTGTTTGTAGTGATGCTTCCTAAGGCCCACTTGACTTCGCATTCCAGGATGTCTGGCTCCAGGTGAGTTTGGGTCATGAAGATTTTTGTTCTTCTTGCCACCTCTTCTTCATATCTTCTGCTTCTGTTAGGTTCATACCATTTTTGTCCTTTATCGAGCCCATCTTTGCATGAAATGTTCCCTTGGTATCTCTAATTTTCTTGAAGAGATCTCTAGTCTTTCCCATTCTATTGTTTTCCTCTATTTCTTTGCATTGATCACTGAGGAAGGCTTTCTTATCTCTCCTTGCTGTTCTTTCAAACTCTGCATTCAAATGGATATATCTTTTCTTTTCTCTTTGCCTTTTGCTTCTCTTCTTTTATAGCTATTTGTAAGGCCTCCTCAGACAACCATTTTGCCTTTAGACATTTCTTTTTCCTGGGGATGGTTTTGATCAATGCCTCCTGTACAGCGTCACTAACCTCCGTCCATAGTTCTTCAGGCACTCCATCAGATCTAATCCGTTGAATCTATTTGTCATTTCCACTTTATAATCGTAAGGCATTTGATTTAGGTCATGCCTGAATGTTCTAGTGGTTTTCCCTACTTTCTTCAGTTTAAGTCTGAATTTGGCAATAACAAGTTCATGGTCAATGCCATAGTCAGCTCCTGGTCTTGTTTTTACTGACTGTATAGAACTTCTCCATCTTTAGCTACAAAGAATATAATCGATCTGATTTTGGTGTTGACCATCTGGTGATGTCCATGTGTAGAGTCTCCTCTTGTGTTGTTGGAAGAGGGTGTTTGCTACAACCAGTGTGCTCTCTTGGTAAAACTCTGTTAGCCTTTGCCCTGCTTCTTTCTGTATCCTAAGGCCAAATTAGCCTCTTACTCCAGATGTTTCTTGACTTCCTGCTTTTGCATTCCAGTCCACTATAATGGAAAGGACATCTTTTTTGGGTGTTAGTTCTAGAAGATCTTGTAGGTCTTCATAGAATCACTCAGCTTCAGCTTCTTGAGCATTACTGGTCAGAGCATCCGAGTTCAATTCAGTCACTCAGTCATGTCTGACTCTCTGCGACCTGATGGACCGCAGCACGCCAGGCCTCCCTGTCCAACACCAACTCCTGGAGTTTACCCAAACTCATGTCCATTGAGTCGGTGATCCCATCCAACCATCTCATCCTCTGTTGTCCCCTTCTCCTCCTGCCTTCAGTCTTTCCCAGCATCAAGGTCTTTTCAAATGAGTCAGCTCTTTGCATCAGGTGGCCAAAGTATTGGAGTTACAGCTTCAACATCAGTCCTTTCAATGAACACTCAGGACTGATCTCCATTAGGATGGACTGATTGGATCTCCTTGGAGTCCAAGGGACTCTCAAGAGTCTTCTCCAACACTACAGTTAAAAAGCATCAGTTCTTCTGCACTCAGTTTTCTTTATAGTCCAACTCTCACATGCTACATAACTACTTGAAAAACCATAGTCTTGACTAGAGGGACCTTTGTTGGCAAAGTAATGTCTCTGCTTTTTAATATGCTGTGTAGGTTGATCTTAACTGTCCTTCCACGGAGTAACCATCTTTTAATTTCATGGCTGCAGTCACCATCTGCTATGATTTTAGAGCTCCAGAAAATGAAATCTGCTGCTGTTTGCACTGTTTCCCCATCTATTTGCCGTGAGGTGGTTCGACTGGAAGCCATAATCTTAGTTTTCTGAATGTTGAGCTTTAAGCTAACTTTTTCACTCACCTCTTTCACTTTCATCAAGAGGCTCCTTAGTTCTTCACTTTCTGCCTTAAGGGTGGTATCATCTGCATAGACTTGGATTACCATGATATTGAATGGCTTGCCTTGGAAACGAACAGATCATACTGTCATTTTTGCGTTTGCAGCCAAGTACTGCATTTTGTACTCCTTTGTTGACTATGATGGCTACTCCATTTCTTCAAAGGCATTCTTGCCCACAGTAGTAGATATAATGTTAATCTGAGTTATTAAGACGAGGTTTGGGAAAAATACATTGAAGAACTATACAAAAAAGATCTTCACGACCCAGATAATCACAATGGTGTAATCCTCACCTAGAGCCAGACATCCTGGAATGTGAAGTCAAGTGGACCTTTGGAAGTATAACTATGAACAAAGCTAGTGGAGGTGATGGAATTCCAGTTGAGCTATTTCAAATCCTGAGAGATGATGTTGTGAAAGTGCTGCACTCAATATACCAGCAAATTTGGAAAACTCAGCAGTGGCCAGAGGAGTAGAAAAGGTCAGTTTTCATTCCAATCCCAAAGAAAGGCAATGTCAGAGAATGCTCAAACTACTGCACAGTTGCACTCATCTCACACGCTAGTAATATGATGCTCAAAATTCTCCAAGCCAGGCTTTGGCAATACATGAACGGTGAACTTCAAAATGTTCAAGCTCGTTTTAGAAAAGGCAGAGGAACTAGAGATCTAATTGCCAACATCCACTGGATCATGGAAAAAGCAAGAGAGTTCTGGAAAAACATCTATTTCTGCTTTATTGACTATGCCAAATCCTTTGACTGTGTGGATCACAAGAAACTGTGGAAAACTCTGAAAGAGATAGGAATACCAGACCACCTGACTTGCCTCTTTAGAAATCTGTATGCAGGTGAGCAAGCGACAGTTAGAATTGGACATCAACAACAGACTGATTCGCTGGACTGGAAGAAACACAAGCTGGAATCAAGATTGCCAGGAGAAATATCAATAACCTCAGATATACAGATGACACCACCCTTATGGCAGAGAGTGTCATGATCTTAGTTTTCTGAATGTTAAGCTTTAAGTCAACTTTTTTACTCTCTTCTTTCACTTTCATCAAGAGGCTCTTTAGTTATTCACTTTCTGCCATACTTTTAATATAGTTACTTGCTCTGATAACATACGTGCCATAGATTTTATGTTAGTGCATTCACCAAAATAGAATATGGAGCCTGAGAAGACTGTTCCTTCCTATGACTAACTTTTTCTTCTATTAAAAGGAACCAGGCATTTTGATGCTACTTTCAATATATCTCATTCTGAAGAGCCAGCAGTGCCCCAAAATGACAAACTAGGCAAGACGTTGGTAAATTTTAGCAGAATGTAGGTCTCTGCTGCAGATCTTCTTCTTTGTCTGCTTTTATATGGAGAGACTTCCGAATCCTGAATGAAAACCTTTTTATTTGTCCTGTGAATTTTCAGATACCTAATATAAAGGAACAGACATATAGGGAGCCACCGTGTTTCAAATGAGCCTTTGAACAGAGCAGTAGTGTGTGTTTAGATGACGATTGGGGTTAATTTGACTTAAGGGAAATATGTCTTGTATTTAGGAATCTTTTCTGAAAATTTTGAACTGAGAGCCAGTTTTGATGATGAGAGGTCAGCAGGCTCCTAAAACGATACAAAGGATCTTGGAAAACAAGCTGCAGCTTTGAGTAGCATTAACTCTCTGTAGATCTGGAGTACATTTGTTAGGTAGATATTGTTTTCTGTACTTTGAAATACAAGTAGAATGGCTTATGTTTTTCTCCCAGGGAATACAACTGTATGAGGTGGTCAAGAGGAGCAAAAAGAAATTGCTTTAAAACTTAGCTGCTGACTGCTTTTCCCTTTCTTTTGGATCAGTGTTCTTAACTTGTGTGTAAGATGTTGGGAAGCAGAAAACATGTGAAGTATCAGTCTTATTTTTTCATAAATGCTCTCTGAAGGTAGCAGTGAGTCTAAAGGAGTTTCAAGAGAAAAGGGCTCTGAGTATAAATCTATACCAGTCAGGGTTCTCCCAAGAGACAAAACCCATAGGGCATATATAGATACATATCAGAGCAGATGTTTTATAGCAGTCGGTGCATGCTGTTCTAGAGACTTAAGTCCCGCAGTCTGATCTGCTGTCTGCAGACTGGAGGTCCCGGAAGGCCAGTGCGTGATTCAGTCTGAGTCAGATACGCTGAGACCTGGCTGGAGGGTGGAGGGGTGGTCCAAGGCCCAGGAACCAGGAGAGCCAGGGCCCTTAGAGCAGGAGATGTGGGCATCTCAGCTCCAGCTGGGAGTAGATTTGCTCTCCCTCTGCGTTTCTGTTCAGCTGAGATCCTGAACTATTCAGGATCCTGAACAAGATCCTGGGGTGATGCTTGACCCCACTGGTGAGGACAGTCTCCTTGACACAGTCTGCTGATGCAACCCTCATCTTTTCTGAAGATGCCCTTACAGACACACACGCAAAAGTAATGTTTTACTGTCCATCTGAGCATCTCCTTAGCCCAGTCAAATGAACATATGTAGTCAGTCATCACAGGACCCAAAGGAATTGAAAGCAGGGGCTACAACAGATACTCGTGTGTCCGTATTCATAGCGTTATTCATGATAGCCAAAAGGTTGAAGAACCCTAAGTTCCATCAACAGATGCATACATAAGCAAAATGTTGGATGTACATACATGGAATAGGATGTTATTCAGCCTTAAAAAGAAGTAAATTTTGACATGTGCTAGAGCATGGGTGGAACTTGAGGATGTTATGAAATAGGCCAGTTACAGAAGGATAAGTATTGTATGATTCCACTTATCTGAAGAGTAGTCAACTTCATAGAGACAGAAAGTGGAATGTTGGTTGCCTGGGGCTGGGGTAGAGGGACCTGGAGGGTATTGTGTAATGGGTATAGAGTTTCAGTTTTGCAGGGTGAAAAGTTCTGGAGATGAATGGTGGTGATGGTTCCTAAGAAGGAAGGACTCCGAATGATTACCTAATGTCTAGACATGCCTCAACTTGTGAAACTAGGATGAATGGCTCAAAGAAGTGCTAGACTTTTGACCACTGTCATTACAGAACAATCCCATTCCACCTGCCCTGCTTTATCCATTAGCTACTTGCAGAACTTGCTTAAGGGAGCTGTATTCAGGATCATAATTCTAAGTTCAGTGACTACACTTTTGGTCTAGAATGAACCCAGAATACCTATAATCATGATGAAGCACTTCCTTCCTTGCCTGCTCTAGATTTTCTGGGTATACTTGAAGTTTTGACTATTGACCTTCATGGATATCATAAATGTTCCTACCTTTGTAGCTTAGGCTACAGAACTTCTTAAAGGTTATTCCAGAATGGTTTTGTGGGTTTAAAACTAATGGCCCCTTTTCCCCCACAGATTTTTAATCTTCAGAGTAAATGTGCGCTTTGAAGAATAAATTAGAAAATATAGATAAACAAAAACAAACAAAACCAGCCATAATTCCATGAAATAAATTGCAAAAGTTTACATGGTCTTTTGAACATCTTCTTTTGTACATGTATATATGTGTGTGAGAGTATACATATTTTTATATTTATAGATTCATACTACTATGTATTTAAATACCTATTTTGAGTATTTATAAAGGAATTCAGGGCTTTAGTATTTCTCACTAGGCAATCAAAATGGTGGAAAATCATCTGTTTTTTATTCACTTTGGATACTTAAAAGGTTTTCAATATAACTTTAAGGAAATAATGCTTCAAAACTTAAAACTAACACTAAGTTTGAAATTAATATAATAATAGATTATCCAAGGAGCTGTATTACACTGTTCTCAGGCAGACTTGTTAATGAATTAGGACATGTGGTAAGTTAGAAACACATTTATTTAGTTGTATTTATTCATAATATCAGTTTATAAATTCTTTTCCTTGGATAATGAAAAATTTTCAAAATATTTTATTTCTGGAATCTTTATTTTTTGAAAAAACATCAAAGAATAGTTTGATGGGAATGTAAATTGCCAACAGCCACTATGAAGAACAGTATGGAGATTCTTTTAAAAAGTAGGAATGAAACTACCATACAACCCGGTAATCCCACTACTGTACATATACCCTGAGAAGACTAATTGAAAAAGAGACATGTACCCCAGTGTTCATTGCAGCACTGTTTACAGTAGCCAGGACATGAAAGCAACCTAGATGTCCATCAGTAGATGAGTGGATAGAGAAAATGTGGTACATATATACAATGGAATATTACCCAGCCATAAAAAAGAATGAATTTGAGTCCGTTCTAGTGAGGTGAATGAACCTAGAGCCTATTATACAGAGTGAAGTAGATCAGGAAGAGAAGAACAATGATCATATATTAAGGCATATATATGGAATCTAGAAAAATGGTACTGATGAACCTATTTGCAGGGAAGGGATGGAGACACAGATACAGAGAACAAACTTGTGGACACAGTCGGGGGAGGAGAGAGTGGGATGAATGGAGAGAGTATCCAGTATCGTAGACATGTGTAAAATGCTAGCTGGCAGGATGTTGCTATGCAACACAGGGAGCCCAGCCTGGCCTTCTGTTGAGGACCTAGAGGGCCAGGATGGGGGAGGGGAGGGAGGCTCAAGAGGGACATTGTAAAGCAATTTTCCACCAATTAAAAGAAAAAATCATTTTTCAGAAAATGAGAGAAAAGATAGTATGTCGTCTCTTTAAATGTGTCCCATGTTACTATGGATTAATTTTGTATCCTTTTGAAATTATTTTATTTTTTGTTCTTGCTGGAAACCTCAGCATCTAAGATTACATTTGTTCGTGTGGTGCATACTTTCAATAATTAAACAGAACATTTTTTTCCCCCTTTGTAATTGTGCCCTAAACTTTTACCCTCTGGAAATTTCAGCAACAGAGTATTCTTTGGTCATCCCCTGGGTGCTGAGTGTGGAGTTACCATTCATGTCCCCAGGGAGGGAGATTTGTAATATGAATGGCAGCAGGCTCGGCAGCTGCACCATGGCTTCATCAGCATAAAATAGTAACTAAGTTTCATTGTTTCAGCAGAATGTCCTTCTGAGGAATTTTGTTTGCTTAACCCACCAAGGGCAAGCATCTCTGGCTGAATACTTTCAACACTGATTAATAATGAGGTTTCATCAATATTAGTTTCTAGTGGCTGTCTCCTTTACCTTTCTACCTTAAACATTCTGTGGACTGGGAAAGCAGAAATCATTAGACTGTTGAGTCAGAACTTGAGGGATCTTCAGTTCTAGACTTTGAAAGCCTGTGATAATTAAGACGTGGTCTTGCTCTGAACTCTTCAGGGGCTAACAGTTTACTAGAAGGCAGAATGACAACTAATTACTATGTGATGTGCTGGGGACGGTTAGTACATTTGAGTATGAAGTGCTGTAGCCCGGCAGCCACTGGCCAAGTATGGTGGTTTAACACTTCGAATGTGGTAAGACCGAGGAAGTGAGCTTCTTTTAGTTACTCCAAGTTAAAATTGTAAAACTGATACTTGATTCATGTATTGGAAAAGCGTTTAAGATGGTTTGGAATAATTTGAATCTGTGAATCTACTTTTCAACTGTAAATTTTGTGAAATCCAAATACATGCGCAGTATTTTTGATGAAAGTTTTAAGATCTGAACTGAAAAGTGCTGTAGAATACACTCTGGTTTTGAAGACTTAATAAAAAAAAAAGTTCAATTTTGACATTGATGATACAGTAGAATACTAATATTTTACATACTGGTTTAAACATCCGTTATTAGAATTCAGTTCACCTCTTTATTTTTACCTTTTTAATGTGGCCATTGGAAAATTTTAAATCATCTGGCTCACATGGTATTTGCCTTAGTGCTGCTCTAGATGCACAGGAAATCTGCAAATTCTGCCCCTGATGAATAGAGGAGCATCTCAAAGAGAAAATGCCCTTTGAGCCAGCTCTTTGTGGTTTGTATGTGGTTCCTGGACTGGGGACAGTTTATCATAGATAGAGGGATAATGTTTTAAAATTTTTAGGAGCCTTAAACTCTGCTGTGAAATTTGAACTTCTACAATCATTGAAATGTTTGTTAATTATATATATATTTATTTATTTATTGTGGGCTGGGTCCTCGTTGCTGCGTGGGCTCTTCTCTAGTTGGGGCAAGTAGGGCTACTCCCTCGGGGCGGCGCACAGGCTTCTGTTGGCAGTGGCTTTCCGTGGCAGAGCCCGGGCTTTCGGGCGTGCGGGCTTCCGTGGTTGTGGCGGGTGGGCTCTGTGGTCGCAGCTCCCGGGCTCTAGAGCACAGGCTCAGTAGTTGTGGAGCACAGGTTAGTTTCTCCTTGGCCTGTGGGATCTTCCTGAATCAGGGATCGAAGCCATGTCCCCTGCATCGACAGGTGGATTCTTTACCCCTGAGCTACCAGGGAAGCTCCTTTTTGATGGTTTTAAAGTAGGTGAGTGATAAGATCCGATTTGTTTTCGGAGAAGGACTTGTGGGACTGGAGGACCATTTGGAAGAGATGAGGAAATGGGACTTGTACTCATTCAGCCAAATGATGGAGAGAAGCCAGACGGAGGTGGTTGTCTCAGGATAAGAGGGGAAGGAGTTCAAGTCAGAGCAGGAGAAGGAGCTGGTGGAAGCTCCTGGAGGTAGAGAGAAGAGACAGGGTGACTCTGAGATCTCCCTGTGAGGAGCTCGTGATGGTGTCGTGTGAACTTGTGAAGCTAGGAGGACAGTGTATCGTGGGCGGAGGTTGTGGCCGAGGAGGTGATGACTGTGGGCGTCAGTGGAGGAGCCGTGCTCGTCTTAGACACCACGTCTGCTGTCCAGGGGAAGGAGGTGGGTGTTTGAGAGAGAGTTTGGTTTTACTGAAGCAGTGCTGTCAGTTAAGATGTCCCAGGGAGACTGTAAACACAGGAGTCGGAAATTAGCTTCAGTGCATGGATTTCATGACGTCTTCTTTAGTTCTGTCAAAAGGATTTCCCTTCAGGAGCATCCTGAGGGCTTGCCATGTGCAGGTGCTGTGCTCCGCGCTGAAGATGAAGAGAGAAACCGGGCAGACATTTGTGCCTGGAAGGTGATCCAGCTCCAGAGAGAAAGGCACACCTACCCCTGGGATGACAATGCAGTGTTGTGAGTTCCGCAACAAGCTGCTGAGCAGTAAGGCCCAGGGAGGACGCATGTGAGGGCAGCAGGAGCTGATGCTGGAGAGGGTGGGCTTGATCTCCAAGGGGAAATTTGCCATTTGTTCCTTTTGGGCAAATCCCTTACATATGATAAACCCTGCGACTGTGTATGTGTGGTCCTCAGGACCCCAGGCTCTTCACTGTGGTATCTGTCAGATCCTGTCCACCCCACAGTAGGTCCAGAGTTGTGAGTCACAATGATTTTTGTTGGTCACGGTTTCTGCAGGTTTGGTGGCAGAGGAGTGACTCCACCAGTGTTTATGTGGTCCCCAGAAACCAGCATCCGTCAGGCCTCCCTGCTTTCCTGCTCGGGACCTGCCTTGTTTATGTCCATCAGGGAGGAGGCGGAGATGACAGACCTGTGATACGTGAAAGGGGTTTCAGGGTGTTGGCACAGTGATCAGAATGGGGGAGGACAGAAGCCAGGTGAAAGTGGGAGCCTTCAGTAGATGAGTGTCAGGCAGTAAGTCCTAGAGAAGTTGAGCGGCCTTGAATTGCAATACCTGGAGAACCAGTAAGAAAAAAAAAATTATCTACCATGAAAATAACACCTGCAAAAGCTTTCCACAGCACTGAACTCACTTAGCTCCCAGTTATTGGAAGATTGCATTTCGTTTCCTTGGGTTAATGTCAGTTTAAAAACATAAGACCGTGTGTACTTGGAAGGTCCCTCCCTACTTCATGGAGTCTCCAGCTTCCTTCTGCTTTCCGTAAGGATGCAGTTAACATCTGCTGGGAGTCTTTTCCTGACCATGTCTTACCCTCTTCTCTCTGTTCAGTGCTGTGCTCACCTCCTGCCACTGGAGGCCTTTCCTGCCCATCTCTCCTCTTCACTCAGCTGCTGGCCCTGAAAGGCTGCCTCGTGTTCACCTCCTGCCTGGCTCATGTTGTTGCTGTTTAGTGGCTAAGTCGTGCCCGACTCTTTGCGGCCCCATGGACTGTGACCCACCAGGCTTCCCAGTCCATGGAATTTCCCAAGGGAGAATACTGGAGTGGGCTGCCATTTCCTTCTCCAGGGGATCTTCCTGACCCAGAGATTGAACCTGCATCTCCTGTGTCTTCTGCATTGCCAGATAGATTCTTTACCTGCTGAGCCATCTGGCTCATTATTCATTTTTAAGTGATAGTTAAATAAGTGAGTCACAGAAAATATCAGTATACTGTTGAGAGTCTGAGAACTCAATGGTGACATGCTTTTGTCTCTTCAACTTGCAAGTTTTTGTGTTAAAAAATTTTTAAAGGGTAATAATATATTGCTCCCCCCCAGTTTGACTTTTAAGTGAGAAGATTGTCTATTGAAAAGTCAGATTTTTCAGTTTAAAATTGATGTGAAGTTTTCAGTTGTGAAACTAAAATTTCACTCCTATTTTAACTGAATATTGGCTTGTTGACAATTTTTTTTTCCTTTTTGTCCTCGTTCTGCTAACTGGCCCTAATGTTATTATAATTAGCAATTATGGTAAAGCAGAGTTTAAACAGGTAAATTACCAAAGGCAGTAAATGTCTTTTTCCACATGAATTAAATAGAATTTAAAAAGTAAGTAAAATTCTATTTTGGAGTCTGATGCTTTGATAAATGTATTTTTCCTCCCATAAATCTAAAGATATGATTATAGGTTTCAGGGACTTATACTGATTATTCAGTAATATAATTCAGCATTTATGGTAAGGTAAATATAATACTTAATACTGAAGTATCAGTACAGAGTAGCATAGCTCTTACTAGTTAAGAAACAAGAGGTATAGCTAATATGTATTCTGTTGTTCTCTAAAATTTTATTTTAGAAGCAGTTATTGAACTAATGTCAAAGAGGACAATTCTCATTATTTTTGGTATTAAAGTAAGGATTCAGGCACAATTGAAGTTTAAAGTTACCTTCTTTGTATGTGGTTCCCCAATTTTTCCTTTCTGTGGATAGTGGGAAGACTGTTTTCATCTGTGTATGAATAAAAGTGGAACAGGCCAGATCTTTTTTTAAATACCAAATTGGGTCATGTGCAGAGGTGCTGGTCCCAGTTCAGTTGTTAATTAATGACAGGTATGACCCATAAAATTAACTTTGTTTCTTTTTTCTCTTTTTGAAGTTTTTTTTGGTATAAAAATCCACTTATTTTTGTTGGTGGCGATTCATGAACAGTTCATGTTTGTTCAGTTTATGCGTATAATGTTATATATTTGAAAATGTATTTTTCATTCATATATCGGAACTACTTCTTATTGCTTGTTCTTTTCCTTCGAATTATATGCTGAGTAAGAAGTGATTGGTGGTATAGACTTTAAGAATTGTCTTTTAAGTTATATATATATATGTGTGTGTAGATGGCCCAGACAGTAAAGAATCTGCCCGCAATGCAGGAGACCCAAGTTTGATCCCTGGGTGGAAGATCCCCTGGAGAAGGGAATGGCAACCCACTTCAGTATTCTTACCCAGAGAATTCCATGGACAGAGGATCCAGGTGGGCTACATACAGTCCTTGGGGTCCCAGAGAGTTGGAAACAATTGAGCGACTAACATTTTCACTTTTTTCATAGTTCAAGCATATTGGCCCAGGGAACTGGTTTGCCGTAAGTACATTTAGAAAGATTGAGTATCTTCTGAACAATAGTACACATAAAAATCACAAAGGGTACTTAAAAATACAGATTCTTCCCACCCCCGCACCCCCACAAACACTTTTTTTCTTTCCCTTCCTTCTTAGTTTTTTTCCTTTTCTTGTCACTACTGTGTGTTTGGAGCTGATATGATGACTCTGTGTATAAACTCACTATAACTTATTTTTGGCCCTGCTGCACGGCATGTGGCATCTTAGCTCCCTGACCAGAGACAGAACCTGTGCCCCTGCATTGGAAGCATGGAGTCTTAACCCCTGGACTACCAGGGAATTCCCAAGAAAAGTGATTTTTAAAAATTGTAGTTTTTGAATTTTTTCCTCCGATTTTATTGAGATATTGTTGACATATGGTACTGTATATGTTTAAGAGTATACATTAAAATGATTTGGTTTATATACATCATGAGGTGATTATCACAGTAAGTTTAGTGAACATCTTCTCATACAGATACAAAATTAAATAGAAAAAAATTGTTTTTTTGTGTGATGAGAACTTAGAATTTACTCTCTTAACTTTCATATATAACACGCAGCACTATTAATTATATTTATCATGTTGTACATTGCCTTCCTAGTACTTATTTATCTTAAAGCTTTTGACCACCTTCATCCAATTTCCTCTGCCTCTGGCAGCCACAAATCTGATCTCTTTCAGTGAGTTTGTTTGAAGTATAATTGACCTACAACAGTTCATTAGGTCCTGTTACACAATAGACTGACTTAGTATTTCTATCTTTTTTGCGACTTCATGACTGTCTTTATTGCTGTGTTTGAATTCTTTTCTCTTTTCTGTGTGTACTGTTGTAGATTTTTGGTTTTGTGGTTACCATGAAGTTTATATCTGTCTGTCTGTCTGTAAATGATTATTTCAAGTTGCTGATATTGAGTGCAGCACTTTCACAGCATCATCTTTCAGGATTTGAGACAGCTCAACTGGAATTCCATCACCTCCACTAGCTTTGTTCTTAGTGATGCTTTCTAAGGTCCACTTGACTTCACATTCCAAGATGTCTGCCTCTAGATTAGTGATCACATCATCATGATTATCTGGTTTGTGAAGATCTTTTTTGTACAGTTCTTCCGTGTATTCTTGCCACCTCTTCTTAATATCTTCTGCTTCTGTTAGGTCCATATCATTTCTGTCCTTTATCGAGCCCGTTTTTGCATGACATGTTCCCTTGGTATCTCTGATTTTCTTGAAGAGATCTCTAGTCTTTCCCATTCTGTCTATTTCTTTGTATTGATTGCTGAAGAAGGCTTTCTTATCTCTTCTTGCTATTCTTTGGAACTCTGCATTCAGATGCTTATATCTTTCCTTTTCTCCTTTGCTTTTCGCCTCTCTTCTTTTCACAGCTATTTGTAAGGCCTTCCCAGACAGCCGTTTTGCTTTTTTTGTATTTCTTTTCCATGGGGATGGTCTTGATCCCTGTCTCCATAGTTCATCAGGCACTCTATCTATCAGATCTCGGCCCTTAAATCTATTTCTCACTTCCACTGTATAATCATAAGGAATTTGATTTAGGTCATACCTGAATGGTCTAGCGGTTTTCCCTACTTTCTTCAATCTAAGTCTGAATTTGGTAATAAGGAGTTCATGATCTGAGCCACAGTCAGCTCCTGGTCTTGTTTTTGTTGACTGTATAGAGCTTCTCCATCTTTGGCTGTATAGAATATAATCAATCTGATTTCGGTGTTGACCATCTGGTGATGTCCATGTGTAGAGTCTTCTCTTGTGTTGCTGGAAGAGGGTGTTTGCTATGACCAGTGCATTTTCTTGGCAAAACTCTATTAGTCTTTGCCCTGCTTCATTCCGCATTCCAAGGCCAAATTTGCCTGTTACTCCAGGCTTTTCTTGTTTCTTGCCAGCAAATTTGGAAAACTCAGCAGTGGCCACAGGACTGGAAAAGGTCAGTTTTCATTCCATTTCCAAACAAAGGCAATGCCAAAGAATGCTCAAACTACCGCACAATTGCACTCATCTCACACGCTAGTAAAGTAATCATTCCAAGGCCAAATTTGCCTGTTACTCCTGGTGTTTCTTGACTTCCTACTTTAGCATTCCAGTTCCCTATAACAAAAGAACATCTTTTTTAGGTGTTAGTTCTAAAAGGTCTTGTAGGTCTTCATAAAACCGTTCAGCTTCTTCAGCATTACTGGTTGGGGCATAGACTTGGATAACTGTGATATTGAATGGTTTGCCTTGGAGACAAACAGAGATCTTTCTGTCGTTTTTGAGATTGCATCCAAGTACTGCATTTCGGACTCTTTTGTTGACCATGATGGCTACTCCATTTCTTCTGAGGGATTCCTGCCCGCAGTAGTAGATATAATGGTCATCTGAGTTAAATTCACCCATTCCAGTCAATGTTCAGTAAATCTTTAATCCAATTTTCTGTTGATGGGTGGGGCTGTGTTCCCTCCTTGTTAGTTCAGTCTCTCAGTCCTTTCTGACTCTTAGCGACCCCATGAATTATAGCATGCCAGGCCTCCCTGTCCATCACCAACTCCTGGAGTTCAGCCACAGTCATGTCCATCGAGTCAGTGATGCCACCCACCGTCATCTGTCGTCCCTTCCTTCTCCTGCCCCCAATCCCTCCCAGCATCAGAGTTGTCTCCAATGAGTCAGCTCTTCGCATGAGGTGGCTAAAGTATTGGAGTTGCAGCTTCAGCATTGGTCCTTCCAATGAACACCCTTGTTATTTACCTGTGACCAAACTATGATGAAGGTAATGAAGATAATGGTGACCTCCTTCCTAAGGTCTCATGATTGCACTGATACACTCAGTGCCCCCAGCCCTTCAGCAGGCCACTGCCAACCCATGCCTCTGCCAGAGACTTGGAAACTTTGGGCAAGTCTGAATCATTCTCTTGGTTTATCACTCCAGTATAAAATAGAGCTTGACTGCAGAATGATCTATAGAACATATAGCTGGTGTATTTAGTAGTCAAGCTTGTTTACTAAGAGAGCACACTCTTGTATCATTCGACTGATCCATGAAAGAAAAGGTAAAAAAAAAATGGAATTTGATTTTGAGTTCTAATTTTTTATCACATATTCCTCTCCAGTCTGAAATATGTTCATTTTATTTTGTTTTTGTTTCTAAAATATAGCTGCAGCTAATACTACTGCAGAAGATGTTACTGAAACAAATGAAGTTCAAGGATTTCTCTTTGGGAAATTAAAGTAAGTCTGAATAGAATTGAAACTATTATTATACTATTAAGCTTGTTTTTAAAGGAATAGATTCAATATGTTGTGTTGGCATATGTTTCACATTCTAAAAATATACATATTACTGTTTTTATTATAAAAGTAACACAGGGTTAATGCAAAAAAAGCTCAAAATTGAAAAATAATCACTAATTCCACAGGATAATGAGTACGATTAGAGATAATGGAAATTTTAAATGATCAGCATTATCTCTGGTCAAAAACTAAAACAAAAATTTGTAGAATCTTTTCTGATGGGTTACAAAACTCATAGTTGTTATTGGGTTTTTAGCATTAAAAAATCAGCACTTTCATGTCTTAAAAGAGAAAATATTTATTTCCCTAAATTTCAGTCCCAAGATTGCCATATTAAATACCTTTTAACTTCTGGTCTTCATTTTATATACACATATAAATAACCTTTCCAAAAGTAAACTTCTCCCCCTTTGCTTTTCCTGCATCACTGATTGAAGACAAGGAATAGGATGGTGAGTGCTCTCTGAATGTTAATGGATGGGAATTTTAGTCTTATGTGTGGTTTTTCTTATTAACAAGAAGGGCAAGTTTGTGATTCCATTATAAAGGCAAAATTAATTAAAAATAAAGAACCATTTTTATTAATATCTTTAGTTCTTTTTTTTTCTTTTTAAGGCATACATTTCCCATTTATTTTTAAATTTTGAACAGAATTGTGTTCCAAAATTTTTTTTTTTAACTTTTCAATACTGTATTGGTTTTGCCATACATTGACATGAATCTGCCACAGGTGTACATGAGTTCCCAATCCTGAACCCCCTTCCCACCACCCTCCCCATGTCATCTCTCTGGGTCATCCCAGTGCACCAGCCCCAGGCATCCTGTATCCTGTATCGAACCTAGCCTGGCAGTTCGTTTCTAACATGATAGTATACATGTTTCAATGCCATTCTTCCAAATCATCCAACCCTCTCCCTCTCCCACAGAATCCAAAAGTCTCTTCTATACATCTGTGTCTCTTTTGCTGTCTTGCATACAGGGTTATCATTANTTTCTTTGGAAGGAATGATGCTAAAGCTGAAACTCCAGTACTTTGGCCACCTCATGCGAAGAGTTGACTCATTGGAAAAGACTCTGATGCTGGGAGGGATTGGGGGCAGGAGGAGAAGGGGACGACCGAGGATTAGATGGCTGGATGGCATCACGGACTCGATGGACGTGAGTCTGAGTGAACTCCGAGAGATGGTGATGGACAGGGAGGCCTGGCGTGCTGCGATTCATGGGGTCGCAAAGAGTCGGACATGACTGAGCGACTGAACTGAAGTTGCTGATCTCTAAACGCATTTTAACAACCCTGCATTTTTACTCCCCTCTCCCACGTTTACTGTTTTTGACATCATATTTTACACCTTTTCCTGTTTTGTATCACTTATTGTATATATAGATGATTTTACTACTTTTGTCTTTTAATTTTCCTATGAGGTTGATTTACCTCCTTTCCTGTGTATTTGCCTTTACCTTTTGTAATTTTCATTTTTCTGGTTGTGACCTTTTTTGCTTAAGAGAAGTCTGTTTACCATTTCTTGTAGAGCTGATTTGGTACTGAACTCTTTACCTTTTGCTTGTCTGTAAAACTTTCTATCTCCCCATTAGATCTGAGTGAAAGCCTTGTCAGGGACCCAAGATGTTTATGAGCTTTTTTTTTCTTCATACTTTAAAATTTTAAATTGGAAGTGAAATGCACTTTTCTATTTTGCTTTTCTCATTAACCTCATAAATTTTTTTTTGTTGTGTTCAGAAACCATTAACATTTCATTGCTTTTACGGTATTGCCTCATATATTAGATCATTATTTACTTAACTATTCTTCTGTTGTTGGACATTTAGATTGTGTCTCATTTATTTCTGATAAATAACATTGGAATGAACATCTTTGCAGGAAATTTTTTTCTATGTTTAGATTTTTTGTCTCCCCTTTTTCTTGAAAATATTTTTAAAAGCTTTGAAACATACTGTCAAAGTGTTTTCCAAAAGGGTTCAGCTGGCTAAAATCACCAGCAATAAACTGGAGTTAACATTCATCTTCACCATCTTCATGTTCATTTAAAAACCCATAGTTTTGGTTCACCAGGAAAAAATGGTACGTAATTTTGGAACCATTCCATGTTGTAGTCAGTACATGTTTTGTGTACATGTAAGCATAAACTTGGTACTTCATTCTAAGTATTTTTTCTACCAAGAATTTAAATTTTCAAGAGTTTTTGAGGAAACTTACTAGTGATCAATGAGTGGTAGTTCCCTTGAATTTTTCTGTCGTTTAAACAGTCAGTAATAAACAAGGACAGTGTCTTTTTGCCACGATCGGAATGTTAAAAATACTGAGCCCTCTTCTGTTCTCTTTCTGTACGTTTTGGAAATTGAAGGTTTAAGTTGATCTTAAGTTTGTACTCAATTGTTCACTCGTGTCCAACTCTTTGAGACCCTGTGGGCTGTAGCCCACCAGGCTCCTCTGTCAGTGGGATTTGCAGGCAAGAGTACTGGAGTGGATTGCCATTTCCTTCTTCAGATCTAAGTTTGGAGTTAGTTTGTTAGAAAAACAAAGTTCTTATTTCTGCTGCAACTGTTTGTAACAGCAAATGGACAACATTTCAAATGAACATCTGTCCAAACATTTAATGGTAAATTAGAGTGTGAAATATTGAAGTTTTACCATTTGTCCATTGTCAGTAAACCTCTTCTAATTATATGATCTACTTAGATTGCTGTTACATCTCTTGATTTCAGAGATAACTCTTGTCTCTGTTTCTTGGTTTATCAGTTTTGAAGATTCTCTGATTAAAAAAAAATTAGGGTCTATTCTTTTCTCCTTTTCCATTCTCCTCAGTGTTTGATATTTATGTATTTTCTTTATTAAAAAAAATTATTTTTGTTTAATTATTATTTATTTGGCTGTGCCGGGTCTTACTTTTGGCATGTGGGGTCTTGTAGTTGTGGCGTGTGAACTCTTCAGTTGTGGCATGTGGCACCTCGTTCCCTGACCAGGATTTGAACCCAGACCCCCTGCATTGGGAATACAGAGTCTTAGCCACTGAACTACCAGGGAACCCCAATTTATATGTTTTCATTTCTTGTATTATTTCACTTGTTACCTTAAGTGGTAATTGTGAAACGTTATCTCTGTTGTGTTCCTAAGATTCCTGACTCTGGGTTTCCCCTTGAGTCCTGGAAATGCCTCCAAACGGAAATGCTGGGGGAGCGGTTGGTGCTTGCCCTTCATTTCTTCTCTTGGGGGTCGTAGTTCTGAGCTGCTTGTTTTGTGGTATAAGGCCTCAAAATATTTGTTTCCTGTATTTTATTTACTTTTCTAGTTGTTCATGCCAGCAACATGATTTTGGATCCTCCGGGCTGGAAACTGGAGTCTTTTAATGGCTTCTTAACTCCTGAATCTAGTGGTTGCTTCATGGCCCTTGTATTGAAGTCTTCAGAGGGAAGCTAGTTCCTTTTCTTTTTAAATACCATCTTTTCCTGTGAGGCTGCTTACTTTCTGTTTCCTTTACTGGATCCTCCTACTTTGCCTGGTACCTTATTAATTGCATCAGTAATTGTAATATTACCACCAAATTCACCCTTGCCAGACCCCATGCTAACTTGATACCTGTGTTCTCATTTTAATTCATAAAGCAACTGCTTAGTATTCTCTAAGGGTCTGTGTTACCCCTTCTTTCCTTCTGGGTATTCTCAAGTTTAGGGCCCCGTCTGTTTGCTGATGACTTTTATATTTTTAGCACTGATTTCTGTACTGAGCTCTCAATCTGTCTACCTGATAGTCTGAGCGTTTCCACCCAGACTTTTAAAAGGAGTACTGACCTACTGCAGTGTAAGTGGAACTCTTCTGTCTTTCTGTGTCCTATTCTTCATCTCAATGTTATTTAACCCATGGTTAAACACACACCAAAAAATAAGCTTCCCACAAACAGACATACACTCTGCACATTAATTTGGCTTTCTAATCTCTTCTTGCACCTAGCCCTGCTTCTCCATTCCTGCTCTCCTTGTCTAGTTGCAGTTCTCATCTTTGGTCATTTGTTGACCTCTTAACTGATCGCTGCCTCTAGTTGTGTTCATCTAAAATCTGCAGTTTTTCTAAATTTCAAATCAGAATGTGCTTCCTGGCTTAACTTATCCAGTGATTCCTTAAATGCTGCTGAGCGACATCTGCTTTTGAACACGACACACAAATCTCCTTGTTCAGGCATTCGCTTCGCTTTACATCTTTCTTGTGTTGCTCCTATCACCTGCCCTCTCAGTCGGCATCCTCCCCAACCACACCATGCTTTTTTTAAATGTTTGTTCTCGCAGCTTCCTGTATCCACAGCTTTGACTTGGCTAATACTTCCGTGTTCAGTTTTGAGGCTTATTCCCTTGTTTCCAGGCCTCTTCATTTTTTGCTCCCACACTCCCATGTGTAGCTCTAACAGTATGTCTGTTACGCATTTAAAGGATCTTTGTTTCACTTTCTTTTACTGTATTAGAGGTCTTAGAAAACAAGACATTTTAAAACTCATATTTGTAACCTTTGCACTGCGGCATGCTTAACTGTCAGTCCACTTTTATATAGTTCCTGTCTTAAATGACGACATGATTGTCCATCCTTGTTCCCAAATAGAAATGTGGATGTTTTCCTGGTCACCTGTCTTTATCGCATGTAACCAGCTCCGAGTTTTTCAGTTCTGCTTTTGCTGGGGTGTATGTGTTTGCATTCTTTTGTTCACTTGTTTGTTCACTTGTTCATTCAATAAATTTCCCTCAGGGCTACTGCCTCTAAGACTGTGAACTAACTATAATCCGTGCCAAACATTGCATTGAATTTGTAGAATTTATAGATTTTTTGGAGGAGTAACATGTAAGTATTAATATAATTTTGGGTACTTGAGGAAAGTTGTATAAGTATTCCTTTTTTTTTTTTTTTTTTAAGCTTACTTGTGTTTTAACAGTTCTCTTAGTGTAGATGAGATTTTAAAAATTCTATTGTATTTTCTAATTTGTCATTGCTCATCTGTTGGGCACTGACCAAATGATCATCTTATCTGGCCAACTTACTAAACTTCTTAGAACTTTTCATAGGCTTAGGTTTTCAAATATTGGTTACATCAGTGACAAGTATCAGGGTTGTTTTCCTTCGAGTACTTAGGAGTTCACTTATTTTTTGGGGTCTTAGTACATTTCCTATCTTAGTACATTTGTTGAATAAAAACAGTGATATTTGGCATCCTGGAATTATTCTGGACTTTAATGAAAATGCTACTTTCTCAGCAGTACTTTGCTGAGTATGATGTTTATTTTGAATAATTTGTAAAGTTATTTTAAGGAGGCATCACCTATTCACTTGCTAAGAGTTTTATTCTTAATCCATGTTGAATTTTATCAGTAACTTGGTTGGCATCAGTGACGATCAAGTTAATATATTAATGCAAAGAATTATAGTAATAGATTTTCTGAAGACAGATCCTCAACATTTCTCCTTTTTCCTGATTTATTTAATGCAGTGCTAGATTTTAATGCTAATGGTTTATTGAGTATATTTTCATTGCCATTTTTAAGTAAGATTGGTTTATACTTTTATTTCACTTAGTTCTCTGTTTCAGAATTATGCTAGCATTATAAACTTGTTAAAGCATTTCGCTTTTTTTTAAATTGGAAAAACAGTTGTCTAAACAACAGAAATTAGTTAATTAGTTATTTCTTAAAGCTCTAGTAGCATGTGTCGTAAAATCATTTAGAAAATGGCTGTTTCTTGGCATCTTTATTTCCCCAAGTCTAGTAAAGTACCAGGGGCAAAGAGCTTCTTTAACTCTTGTTGAATTCTCTAGATAAGTTCCTAGGAAATGATTTACTATGTAGAACTGTTTGTTATATTAAGAGTTTGTTTTAGTCAGAGAAGCATTGTTACCCTGGCTAATTCAACAGGATATGGAATTAGTCTGGAAATGAAATACATGGAAATCTGTCTACATGGAAATATGTCTTCATGGATAGATTTTCTTCATAGAAAGACGCTGTTTGCTGCTGCTGCTAAGTCGCCTCAGTCGTGTCCAACTCTGTGCGACCCCATAGACGGCAGCCCACCAGGCTCCCCCGTCCCTGGGATTCTCCAGGCAAGAACACTGGAGTGGGTTGCCATTTCCTTCTCCAATGCGTGAAGGTGAAAGGTGAAAGTGACGTCACTCAGTCCTGTCCGATTCTCAGCGGCCCCATGGACTGCAGCCCACCAGGCTCCTCCATCCATGGGGTTTGGTGATAGTCTAAATTCAAAGTTGACCCTTATAGGAAAATGGTCTCCTTAGTATCACTCAACAGAGTATTTGCATAATTACCATGTATAAAAAGACCAAAGGTAACCATTTTGTAAATGTATTCATGTCTTGGGTTATTTTTACTATTTTCTTTTTTTTAAAGCTTATTCTGTGATTTAGAGTCATTATAATTAATTTATAAGTAAATGATATTTTAGAAGTTAAAGAGCTTTAATTTCAATAAAATTGATTCAGTATATACATTCACATTTCCCCCTTTTAAAAAATTCAGTGTTTTCAGATATTCATAAAACTCTGGTATATTGTAGAAGTAATGGGACATCTGAGTGGTTCTCAGATTAATATGGCAAAGCAGTGCTTCTCAACCAGGGGCAGTGATGTCCCCACAGAACATTTGGCTGCATCTGGAGACTCTTTAATTGTCACAGTGGGAGGAAACCACTGTCATTGAGTAGGTGGAGGCCGGAGGTGCTAGTGAACATAATGTACTGCACAGGATAGCCCCCTATGAAAAAGGATCTGTCCCCAAATGGTAGTGATGCCAAGGCTGAGAAACTCTGTTGTAAAAGGAAAGCTAATATGCACAAGCACCCAACATAAAAATGTGTTCTTAGATGTGTGCTTATTCTTTCAGCAGCTATAACTCTAACTTAGTACAGTTTACAAGGTCCTTATGCAAAGTGTGTGAAGAGTAGTCTGCTCTTGACTGACATCTAGTGAGACATTTACAAATAAATGTAAAACTGAAAGTTGAAATTAAGTAAGCATGTAAATCAGAGTTACAGCTAGTTGTTTTTTTCTGCCCTTAGGAATTTCACATACAAATAAACTAAGAAGAGAGTAAAGATTTGTTTAGGGCTACTGAGAAACAGGCTTCCCGGGTGGCTCAGTGGTAAAGAATCTGCCTGCCAATGCAGGAGATACAAGAGATGCAGGTTGGATCCCTGAGTTGGGAACATTCGTTGGAAAAAGGAAATAGCAGCCCAGTCCAATATTCTTGCCTGAAAAATCCCCTGGACAGAGGAGCCTGGCAGGCTACAATCCATAAGGGCAAAAAGGGCCGGGCACAACTGAACACACACACAGACACACACACACAGACACACACACACAGACACACACACACACACACAGAAATTATAACTGAGGAGCAGTAGTATGTGGTAAATTCTTGGCTGAAGAACTACTATATCTCCTTTATCTTTTACTTATATTCTTGATTTAATATTAGAGCTTAGGATATAAAATTTTTTCGTAGTTTTCTGAGTAAGTGCTGACTTCTGTGTAAGACTTTGTATTTTAAAAATTGCTTAAAAATCGTAGAGTTTTACAGCCGGTGGAGACCTAAGTGGTTTAATCCAATTTCTTCACTTACAGAGATTAAACAGTTCTATTTCATAGAGATGAAGCGATCTAGTCTCTGGTTTTGCAGCTTGTCAGGCCAGATCTTAAACTGGAGCCCACTGCTCCCGACTTCTAGTTGAGTGTGCTCTCAGGGTGAAGGGAAGTGATTAAGTGCACTCTGGGTTCTTCTGAAAGCTTTTATGTTTGTTTTTCAAACTATGAATATTAAAACTGTTAAATTCTTATTTTTTCACACTATGAACATTAAAACTTAAATTCTCATTTCCTTTAAAGGAATATATATACACACCTCCATATATGTTTTAAAATGAACTTGTATTTATGTTTATAAATCTCATGTTTTATTTAATTTTTATTTATAAGCATTATATATGTGTAAACATGGATATTTCAAATCTTTCATAGGCAACGACACCTCCAAATCAAGGGCGACCTGATTCTCCCGTCTACGCTAACCTGCAGGAACTGAAGATATCCCAGTCGGCTCTTCCCCCGGTCCCTGGAAGCCCAGCAATTCAGATTAATGGAGAATGGGAAACTCATAAAGATAGTTCAGGGCGTTGTTATTACTATAACAGAGGTACACAGGAAAGAACTTGGAAACCCCCTCGTTGGACTCGAGATACGAACACAAGCAAAGGAGATTCCCAGAGTCCAGGGGATCAAGAGGTATGAGGAGCTAGGGGGTCAACCAGTGAGTTACAGAGCTGCTTCTCTTTTTGTTCCTCAGAGAAGTAAATAGGTTTGCTTCTAACCTTTGAAATCTCTAAGATACTAAATCTTCTTTCCAAGTTTTATCATATTACTGCTTGTTGCTTCCTAGTGTGTAGATAGATAGCAGCTAGCCCTGTGGCATGCTTACTTGTTTAGAGTTAACTGGGTTAATGCTGCCTATTGACCTTGGTTTCCCTCACATGCTAGAAGATACTAATCCAGTCATCGTTGTTGCCAAAGCACTTATGATTTTTTAGAAAAAGAAGGGGAGAAAATATGTGATGTGATTTAGCCAAACAAAAACCCAGTTATTTGATGCTTTTTTTTATGATTTGATGGGACTGGCAAGATACTTCTCAGTTTTTGTTAGAGGTACAAGATCACTTTTTATAACTGTGTAGAGGAAATAAGTATAATATAAGTCCTTTGCTACAGGCTGAACATCCTCTGACAGTTCACTCTAAAAACATTATTTCTTGATTGGCTGGTGGTTTTCTGTTTTTTTGGCCATGCCATGTAGCTTGTGGGATCTTAGTTCCCCTACCAGGGATCGAATCTGTGTACCTGCAGTAGAAGTGTGAATCTTAATCACTGAACTACCAGGGAAGTCCCTAAAATCACTATTTTCTCTGACAAGTGTCCATACCATTTCCCCAACCTTGGTTTCATAGACACACACACAGACACACCCTGGAGGGTGATGCGACACACACCCCTACCCCGCCATCCACACACACACACGCCCACCCACCCNTTTGCTTTGAGGTATTTTATGAATAATGTCTTTTTGCCTAGATTACATACATAATTTTACCGGTGAAAATTATCATTAAGCTTATGATTAAACATGAAAAGCAACACAACAGCTCTTACAAACTTAATATTACTCTGTAACAAAATGTTGTGAAAGGAGTGGTAAATTCATAGTGAACCTCTTTTCAAAGAAGCTCTATTGCTTTTTCACTATAAGAGCAGTCTTGATTAGTTTTCAAAATATAGTCCCACGTTGGAATAAAATTTCACCACAGGACATTGCAGTACGTGTATTACTGTTAACTATGTGATTAATCCATTTATGTGTGTATGTTTTGTATATATAGTTTTCCTCTCACTTTAAAATTCTCATTTCTCCTTACTGTTGAAAATACAAAATTTATTTATAAATTGTGCCAATAGCTAGGTAAACTTTTTTAAAAAGAATTCTCTCTAATAATAGGAAGTGGTACTATGTGTTGAATTCATGAAAGATTGGAGAATAAGATGATAATTTTAATTATATGTATGGTAAAATGCCATTTTTCTGCATTATTATTTGTCAGTCTTTAAGAATACCTCAGTTCAGTTCAGTCGCTCAGTCATGTCCAACTCTTTGTGACCTCATGAACCACAGCACGCCAGGCCTCCCTGTCTATCATCAACTCCCGGAGTCCACCCAAACCCATGTCCATATTGAATCAGTGATGCCATCCAACCGTTTCATCCTTTGTTATCCCCTTGTCTGCACACCTTCAATCTTCCCCAGCATCATGGTCTTTTCAAAAGAGTCAGTTCTTCACATCAGGTGGCCAAAGTATTGGAGTTTCAGCTCCAGCATCAGTACTTCCAATGAATATTCAGGACTGATTTCCTTTAGGATGGACTGGTTGCATCTCTTGCTGTCCAAGGGACTCTTCGAGAGTCTTCTCCAATACAACAGTTCAAAAGCATCAATTCTTTGGTGCTCAGCTTTCTTTATAGTCCAACTCTCACATCCATACATGACTTCTGGAAAAAACCATAGCTTTGACTAGATGGACCTTTGTTGGCAAAGTAATGTCTCTGCTTTTTCATATGCTGTTTAGGTTGGTCATAACTTTCCTTCCAAGGAGTAAGCATCTTTTAATTTCATGGCTGTAGTCACCATTTGCAGTGATTTGGGAGCCCCCAAAAATAAAGTCTGTCACTGTTTCCACTGTTTCCCCATCTATTTGCCATGAAGTGATGGGATCAGATGCCATAATCTTAGTTTTCCGAATGTTGCATTTTAAGCCAACTTTTTCATTTTCCTCTTTCACTTTCATCAAGAGGCTCTTTAGTTCTTCTTCGCTTTCTGCCATAAGGGTGGTGTCATCTGCATATCTGAGGTTGTTGACATTTCTCGTGGCAGTCTTGATTCTAGCTTGTGCTTCATCCAACTCAGCATTTCACATGATGTACTCTGCATATAAGTTAAATAATCAGGGTGAAAACATATAGCCTTCACGTACTTCTTTCCTGATTTGGAACCAGTCTGTTGTTCCATGTCCAGTTCTAATTGTTGCTTCTTGACCTGAATACAGATTTCTCAGGATACAGGTCAGGTGGTCTGGTATTCCCATCTCTTTAAGAATTTTCCAGTTTATTGTGACCCACACAGTCAAAGGCTTTGTCATGGTCGATAAAGCAGAAGTAGATGTTTTTCTGGAACTCTTGCTTTTTCCATGATCCAACGAATAATCATGATCAGCAAATTGTAAGAATATGTAGATATGTTTAATTGGGGAAAATTATCTTATATAAGTTTTCTTTATAAGCTAAAATTTTATGAGAAGCATTGATGTCTTTCTTTATAAAATAGTGTTTATTTTTAATTATAAAAGCAAGACTTGCAGTTTATAAAATGTTAAAGAAAAAGTGTATAACATAAAAACTAATAATTCTATCCTCACCCTTAGATCCCTTATAGGTAATGTTAACAAATGACAGTGTATATCTCCATATTTTGTTTTGTTTTATACATTGATAAAAAGAAGACATGCATGTCTCCCTCCGTATTTTTAAATTCTGTCACTGTAGCTGCATAATTATTATTATCTTGAACCATTAGTTTGTGTCTTAAGTATTAGGAAGAGATCATTTCAAAAATATACTGTTTGTATAATAGTTTATAATACGTGATGATAATTAACATTACTTAATATTCTAATACAGAGAAAGATATTCAGATCTTAGAAACAATCTGACAACATTCCAAAAATACCTGATTGAGAGTAATAAAGAAATGATGCCTTCGAAAGTTTGGGAACTACAAGGTATAGTATTTCAGTCTATGTTAAAATAGCATATTGGTAACTGATCTCTGTTTTATTAAATAGGCTTTTATATAACATGATGTAAATTATTTCTTAGGCAATAATAATTACTAATTATGTGACTAATATGCATTGCTTTTTGTGGACATAAAATTTAATTGAAATGTTATTCATCAGGTAAGTTATATTTTATCTCTGGAAGATTTAAAATTATATGATGTGCAGTTATCTGATATTACCTAATCATTTTTAAAGTATGTATGAGTTATCTCGTATGTTTGTGTCAAGTATTAAACTATGTTTCAGGCTATCTACAGCAGTGGTTAAAAATCCTGATTAGTAAGTTAAGAGAAATCAGAACTAAATCTTAGTTTTCTTCTCTTTAAAATTTTGATCTTTAGAGACCATTGCATGTTTCATTATGACCTCAAAATAGCTTCTGTACTGACATCCTATAAGCAGGTATTTTGAGACCAAAATTTAGTTTGGATTAAACTGTAATTCCTTTTCAGTTTGTAATTTTCTATTTTATTTATAATTTCTAGTGGGTCATAGGAATGTCCTTTTTCTGTGGAATCCATAACTTTTATCACATTTCATCAACTTCTTTTAATACAACAGCCAATTGAAATATACTTGATGCATTATATACAGTTCACCATTTAAAGAGAAGAATAAAGTGTGGTATATTTGTAGAGATTTTTAACTGTCACCATACTCAGTTTTAGGGTTCCCTGGTAGCCCAGTGGTAAAGGAACCACCAGCAATGCAGGAGGTGCAAGAGCTGGAGGTTCAATCCCTGAGCTGTGAAGATCCCTTGGAGAACGGCATGGCAACCCACTTCAGTACTCTTGCCTGAGAACCCACAGACAGAGGACAGTCCATAGGGTCACACAGAGTCAGACATGATTGAAGCACCTTAGCACAGCACACACAATCAGTTTTAGAGTTTTTTCCTCACCCCCCAAAAGAAACCAACGTACCCATATTCAGCCATTTTCCATGACTCTCCTCTCCAACCTTTCCAGCTGTAGACAGGCAACAGTCTACTTTCTTCTCCAAAATGTTCTCCACTGTGCCCTCTTTCAGGGGATCTTCCCAACCCAGGGATTGAACCCATCTCTCCCATATTGCAGGTGGATTCTTTAATGTCTGAGCCACCACCACCACCACCAACAATGTGCATGCTTAGTCGTGTCTGACTCTTCGCAACCCCATGGACGTGACTAAGGATGCACATTGGTGGTGGTGGTGGTGGCTCAGACAGTAAAGACTCCTCCGGCAATATGGGAGACCTGGGTTCAGTCCCTGGGTTGGGAAGACCCCCTGAAGGAGGGCATGGTGGAGAACATTTTGGAGAAGAAAGTACACTGTTGCTTGCCACCAGGGAAACCCAAAATGTTCTGCGGGAGACCCATAATTTAGAAAAGTGTAAGTGATAGAGTGCTTTTAAAGACTGGTTAACAGAGAACATGCATAGTTAGCTTAGTCTTAATTAACCTCCATAATGTCTGTGTAAGGTCTGTTCGAATGGATTAGAAATAGGAAGTCTAGTTAAGACATCATTGAATTAGTATAGTGAGAGACAGAACCTTTACTGTGGTAGAGGCATAGATGGGCAGGCTAGATTTAGCAAATATTCAAGAGATTAAAAGACTCAAAGATGACTTTAAATTTTCCAGCTTGGAGCCTCTGTAAAGATAATATAAAACAGGCTTGGGGTTGAATACAGGGCTCAGAAATAATGAGACTGGTGTTTAAAAAATGGACTTGAAGTAATTGTGACATATCCAGATGACCAGTTCCAGTGGCGGGGTGAAAACAAAGTCCTTATACAGAGAAGATTTTAAAAGTGGAAAATGTTAGCATAGAGGTTTTTTAAAGGTGGAGGTGCTAACTGAAGGTGCAGAGTAACCAAATTAGTGCACAAGGGAGAGTCTGTTGCTCATTTACGTGGGACAAGTAGACACGATGGACTGATGATGAGAGATGGAAGAGCACGTCACAGAAGCCAAGGAAATAGATTCAGGAGAAGGGAAGTGATCCAGACCTTTTCTTTTCCTTTTTTTGATTTATTTAACAAATATTTATTGAATTTCTGCTAGGAATCAGTAATGTCCCTACAACGATGGTTTTATGATATTTGGTTGACACCTGGAGCAGGAAATATATTTTACATCAAGACCCATACAACAAATATATAATGCATTAATACATAGATACACTTAAAACAAAAAAAACCACTACAGATATGCATGTTTACTGTGTGTTTGTATGTGTGTGTTAGTCGCTCAGTCGTGTCCGACTCTCTGTGACCCCATGGACTGTAGCTGACCAGGTTCCTCTCTCCATGAGATTTTCCAGGCAAGAATGCTGGATTGGGTAGCCATTCCCTTCTCCAGGAAATCTTCCCAACCCAGGGATAGAACCCAGGTCTCCTGCATTGCAGGCAGATTCTTTACCATCTGAGCCACCAGGGAAGCCCCATATATGTTTACTAAAAGTGAAAGTGAAAGCCGCTCAGTTGTGTTTGCCTCTTTGTGACCCCATGGACTATACAGTCCATGGAATTTTCCAGGCCAGAATACTGGAGAGGGTAGCCTTTCCCTTCTCCAGGGTATCTTCCCAACCAGGGATAGAACCCAGGTCTCCCTCATTGTAGATGGATTCTTTACCAGCTGAGCCACAAAGGAAGCTCAACAATACTGGAGTGGGTAGCCTATCCCTTCTCTAGTGGATCTTCCCTACCCAGGAATCAAACCAGGGTCTCCTACATGGCAGGTGGATTCTTTACCAACTGAGCTATCATGGAAGCCAAATACTACATTTTATTAATTCTGATAAAACTTTCTTTTATTATACCGTTTCATTTGATTAAAAAAACCTTCCCATTACCCATTAATCTGATTTCACTACTAACTAATGGGTTGCAACTGACACTTTGAAAAACACATATTTCAAAGATAAAAAGAGCTAAAACAGACATCATGTTTCTTCAAAGGATGTTGGATAAACATAAACAATTTTAAAAAACAGTGTAAAAATCACTATCACAATTGCTGCAGAATAAAGGAACAAAAGATTAAGAAAAGCATGTGTCAGGAAGATCTGAGTGGTGAGATGGGGCAGAGAAGGGGTAACAGATAAAGGAGGCTTCCTCAAGAAGGGGTAATTGAATAGACGTCTGAGAAAGTTTGGAATAAATTTGAGGGTGGGTTATTTAGAGAGAGTATCAAAGACCTTTATGAATGTTAAAAATGGAGTGTGAGGGAGAAGAGACACCAGGAACAACTGCTGGATTCATGGTTTACCCAGCTGGATGGACAGTGGTGAATTTGTTGTAAAGAGAAGACCAAAGAGGACTAGATTTGGGCAAAGTTGGGCAGGAATATCACAAATTTGTTACTGAACATGCTGCTTTTGAAATATCCAAGTGGTAAAACCAAGAAGACAGTTAAAAATATGAGAATCGGATTTGAGAGGCAAAGTGAAAGACTTAAATAACAATTTGAGTCATCTAGGTATGGAACAGTTTAGAAAAAAGCAAAAGCTGGTAATGGACTCTGATAATATTATATTCATTTACTTGTTATTTACACTGTCTCAGATTTTATCAGTAAAGGTAAGTGTAAAACTTATCTTAATTGGGTAGAAGTGATAGCTTTCCATTTCATTTAAAAGTTCTGAATAATGGTAAGTATGAGTGTTTTTTAATGTGCCTATATATGAATACGTGGCAAGAAGGGTTATTTAAATTACATGGAAGTATCTATTAAAGTCTAACATGTCAGTTTCTTTAATGATATTTTCTTTCCTTCCAGATCTTAGTTTTCAAGCAGCTTCTCAAATAATGTCCACTCCAGTTTATGATGCTATAAAATTAATGAAAGACATTTCACAGAACTTCCCCATAAAAGCCAGGTATATTAAAGGTTATCGATTGGATGATAGCCAGAACTCTTTCCATTAAATAAATTTTATGAAAATGGCTGATTTCATTCAACCTAATGATGTCGGTTAATTCTAGTTTCTATAGTGTTTGTAAAATGAGGGTCTCTATTCTATATATTGGGTTTTTTTAAATTAGAGCAAAATATTGTCTTGTGCGTGCATATTGTTACATACTACAAAATAGAACTCTTCATCACATCTTTCCAGTTACTCTGATAATTATTACTCCATGAACTTGTGGTGGAAGCTTCCTCAGTCTAAGGATGAAACAGATTGAATTGGTTTCCTCCAGACCCCATCAATGGCGCAACCATAATTAATGCCCAAGGCTAAAAATCTTGCCTCTATTTATGTTCAGACTTAATAAAAGGTTTTTATTTTTCTTTTACAAAAAAGTCACTCTGTAGACAACCAGGAAACGTTCATTGAAATGAAATACTTGATACGTGAATGAAAAAGTTGGTATTATCAAATTTTCAGTTGCAGTTTTATCTCAAATGCTGCCAAATTTTAGGAAATAATACACACTTATTATGGGTTGTTTTAAGATACCCTTTCTGTTTGAGTTTTACTTAATGTCAACTTTGAATTAACAGTCTTTTAACTTTAAATCTTCTATACATAAAATTGGCAGATAAATAACTAAACATTCTTAGGTGCTATTAGGTCAAATAAATATAATCAGTAGACTTATTTAAAAAACATTTGTGCTGTTTTTAAATTATAAAGGAGTTATAAGCTCTCTAAGAATAAATATATGAAGTCAATATTATCAGTATTTTAGAACATATACTCCAGTATAGATCCCAGCTTAACCAAAATTCTTTATGTAAAAATATTCTAAAATTTCTTATTTGCAGCAACACATATAATGACAGTGGTAATTTCATACAGAATTTCTCCCTATGGGCAAAACAACACAAAATAACATTTTCAATCAAGAATACTTGAAAAATAAATACCTAGTAGTAAACAAGCCCTGATAGTATATAATGCATGCCATGGGTGTGCATGAACTTTTTTACAATCTCTGTTCCACATGAATCAAATACCTTGTCAAGTGAAAGCCATTGTGCCATCCATCAAATGGCTGTATGGAAATGTGTGCTTCTCAGTTATAATACCTTTAGAATTTTTAGTTTCTCATCTAGAGTATTATCTTGCATTGAATCATAGTTTAGTCCTAAACATTTAAGGAAGAATGAATTGTATCTCTATTTGTGTTCCCAGATCTCTGACCAGAATTGCTGTAAATCAGCTTATGAGGGAGGAAATACAGGAAAATCAAAAGGTTAGTTTGAATTCCTTTTTTAAAGAAATTTACTAAACTAATAGCACTGTATTTTAGACTTTGGATCTTTAATTTTCATAGAAAAAACATTAGCTTGTACTTTTTGATTATTAAAACAGGCTGTTCCATTTTTATATTGTCTGCTTTATATACAGTTTGTTATTCTAGCCAATCTTTCCTGACATAGATCTACTTACTTTCTCATTAACCTTACATACTCCAAATTTTCTGCCCATGCTATATGGTTCTTCACAAAATAGAGAATAAAGCCCATGAGATAATTCTTCTGTTTCCTATAAAAGTTTTGCTTAAAAGCTTGTGAAGATTGAGAAAAATTTAAACCACTGGAATGTTACTGAATCCTATAGCATATAGTACACAGCTGATCACAAATTTGATAAGATTCTGCTAAATGGTCTCTTAAATTACCTACCTCAAGACTCTAAGTGATCCTAATTGTGTAAATACTTATGGAGTGCTTCAGAACACTGCCTGGCTTTATTACATAGGACTTAATTTAGCTTTAAGTAATAGAATGCCAGGCACACAGGGCCTTAAACAGTAGGAGTTCATTTTTCTCACATTAAAAAGAAATCTCAAAATAGGTTGCCACAGACTTTTTTTTTTTTTTTTTT